>MNCI01022151.1:522888-577223 GCA_015680685.1 Gnetum montanum | reverse complement strand
CTACAGTGACTCTTTGGCTAGGGAAGATTTATAAATAATTGGTTATTTATGCTTATGGCAAGACATGTGCAATGGCAGAGAGCTCATTGTCGTTTTCCTCGGCGTTAGCTAGGACCATCATAGCATGATCTTGTTGGAGATCTTCCCAAGTTCTAGGCTGCCAAAGGTGCAAAAGTTCTCATTTTTAAAATTTACCAGGTTAACAACCATATCATCCATTAGATTCCATTAATCAAAGAACATGTACATAAAGAAAAGGCCTCACTGCACGCAAGAAGGTAAGAAGAAATTATCAAATTTAAACTCTTTAAGTCCTCCCAATAAGCAAGAAAAATTGTTAAAATTATGACCGAAGTCTGATCGACATCTCAAATTGGCTAATAATTTTCATGTGCTAGCAAAAATGCTAACACTTTTGCATTTTATTAAAATGCATATTGCAAATGAAAAAGCAGTCATAATTGTAACAACTGAATGCATCTACTCCATGGTAACTGCTAAATTTCAAAGCATAGCCATAGAAATGATAAAACCTACACAAAATATACAATGAGATAAAGAGAAAATGAATTTGCAAATGTTCCATTACATTGAAAAAGGGTGTAGCAAAAGAAGCTTACTCAAGATAGTAGCAGAAAATTACAATTTCAGAATTCCTTGCCACTCCAAAAAGCATTGAAAAAAGAACAAAACCAAACTTTGGAATGTTTTTGCATTAGGAATGCAAATGTATAGGAAAGCATGTTTAAGTACTAATGACAGAAGAGCTCAGCTTGAAGTGAAACTATGAAAATTGCACAAAATCATCAAAATGTAATGTTCCACACGTTACAATTCACTATAAAAAATTAACAAAAACACACATAAAAAGGCTGGCAGAAAGTTTGTTTCTAGAAAGAGATTCCAATAACCAAAGGCTATTGTTGACACAGAAACTTCAGAAGACCCTTCCCCTCAGGCTATAGCTTCAATTGTAGCCATTACCGTCTTTCCTTAAATGCCTTTAGCTCTACCCCTCATCCTGCCCCTACCTGCAAAATTTTATGCTTAAAACATACATTCAAACAAAGCTACTTAAGAAATGTATTGGCCTAATTCATATAAAAATTTTATCTAAAAAAAGAAACCTAAATGACGGGATCTTTTAGCTATTATAACAAAAATTACATTATGATTGTCAATGATGTGTGCATGTCGTGGCCCTCGGTGTTAAGCAAAGATGTACTACCTTATTGCTACCTTGGTTGAAGAAGCACATGCTGATGAGCTTGTTATTGCAACTGAAGCATGGGCCACCATCATAGGTGCCTTTCCAATGCTTTGGAAAAGCTTTGAAGCTGCTTCAATTAGGCCAGGTGGCCTATAGTAGCAGTTGCAGACGAAGATAGAGACAAAATGGAAATGGAATTCTCATTCTCATTCCCATTCTGCATTTGCTTGCATTTGGCCTTTTTATATGTGTAGTGGGAATATGAAAAGCTATGGCTCTGTGGGATCTTACGTGGCATGTGACGTGGAGGGCAACAAATGCACTCCCCCCTTTCCCCCTATCCTGCCAAACGCGTTGGCCTCTCGACCAAAACAAGGATGCAGTAAGGGCCGACTGGTCTACTGCCTTATTGCTGCCTTGGTTGAAGAAGTGCATGCTAATGAGCTTGTTATTGCTGTTGAAGTATGGGCCACCATCGTAGGTGCCTTTCCAACGCTCTAGCAGAGCTCCAAAGCTGGCGTCATCGAAGCTGGTCCAGTTAGGCCAGGTGGCTTGTAGTAGCAGTTGCAGACAGAGACAGAGACAGAATGGAAATGGAATTCTCATTCCCATTCCCATTCCCATTCTGCATTTGCTTGCATTTGGCCTTTTTATGTGTGGAGCGGGAATATGAAAAACTATAGCTCTTTGGTTCACATTTTGCACAATGGGAATATGAAAAGATGTGACTTTTTGATTCATGTTTTTTCCCATCTCATGGGATCTTATGTGGCGCATGATGTGGAGGGCAACAAATGCACTCCTCCCTCCCCCCTTATCTTGCAAGATGAGTCGGCCTCTCGGCCAAAATAAATGAGACATTAAGGTTGCAAATTTGGTTGATTTACCAAGATCACAAGGTAAATTTCTTCATGATGTTTTCAAAACTCATAGCATTTAT
The DNA here is from genome assembly GCA_015680685.1 of Gnetum montanum. Classification (NCBI taxonomy): domain Eukaryota; kingdom Viridiplantae; phylum Streptophyta; class Gnetopsida; order Gnetales; family Gnetaceae; genus Gnetum; species Gnetum montanum. The sequence goes on along the minus strand of MNCI01022151.1, from coordinate 575,073 downwards.
ATTTTTATGGACTAATAGATCCAATAGTTGCTATCTATCTTCTTTTCTTAATCTCAAAAAATTTCATGGTATTTTAGTAATTGAATTATTTTCTCTTCCCTTCTTAATATTAGTTTTAATGAGTGCTACTAACTTTTACTACATTTTCCCGGTCACTTTTAAAAGCCTAATTGTTCCCTTCCATTTCTTCTTGGCCTTTCATCATCATGTTCTTACTAACCTTGATTGCAATTAAAAGATGGTATTCTACCAATGGTTTGTTCAATTGCATGTGGCAATGTCTATATATATATTGAGAAAACACTTGAAAGAAAACTTAAATTAACCAAAAAAGGAAATTACAAAATTGGATGTGAAGTCTATGTAGATTGGTTGCATCAATAATGACAAAAGAACCTTAGGCCAAGGCTTAGTTACATTCAAGAAACAACACAAAATAAAAAGATAGAGTCTTGCAACAAGTTTGCAAATAAAACTCAAGTTGTTGCTGATGTGGTAAGCATTATTGATGTCACGGGCAAAATATGTAGTCAACGGGGCATGTAATGGTGAAGTAGCTAGGTAATCAATGGATCATTCAAAGAGTTATCCCATAGAATAATTAATTGGATGTCTTGGTAGCATTTGCATGTAGGGACATCATTAGGGTGGAGTACCACTCCATGCATTAGTCAAAAAGATGAGTTTAGGGAGAGCATTACTTGACAATAAGGGGTCATATGAATTGAATGGACTTATGGTCCTAGGGAGAGCATTACTTGACAATAAGGGGTCATATGAATCGAATGGGCTTATGGTCCTATTGAAAACTAGAAAGGAGTAACTTGAGAGATTATATGATGGAACTTGACTAGCAATTCTTTCGAGGGCATGGGATGAGGTTGTGGGTAGGAGTTGGGATGGGACTTGAGGGTTAAGTGGGAGGCGATGGGAAAGGAGGTGGAGGATTGCATTGTAGGCTTATTGATAGGTCAATGTCATTGGGAATATTGATGAATAGGTTTGGGATAAAGGATTGGGAAAAGATATGTCAACAAGGATGAGCACCAAATTGGCTATAGATGCAAGGTTGATAGCTAGGGGAATTTAGAATGGAGCTCAAGCAGGATGGATTGTAGGTGGGCAAGAGATGCGAAGGTGAGTAAGAAGGTGTGGTTGTGTATATGTTGCCCTTGTCCTTTGAGGGGAGGGTCAATGAGACGGCTATTAGAGGGATGAAGTGTAGTTGGAAATGTTATGAAGGGCATTAGTTGCCTTGCCCTATGAGGAGGGAGTGGTTGTGTTATAGTATGGCACAATTTGTTACCTGCATGGGAAGTGACAAAAACATGGAAGAGGTGATTAACGGGCTTGAAGGCTTCAACGTAGTTGGTCTTAGGAATGTTAATATCAATGACTCCTTGGTTGCAAAGCTCTCATGCTTGTAGATGGGCATGGCATTCACATGAGCAAAGTAGAGTGTGAAGTCAACAATGTTGGTAAAGAAAACTAGCAAGTGAAGTGTCGACCCATTCTTTAGGCTACAAAGAATGTAAAGTTAGCCATTGGTAATCTAGTCCAAAGGCTAGTAATAGACATATTCATAAACAATCCCCCTTGTGTTGGTGAAATGTCTGCGAATAAGCCCTAAATAGCATCAAGGCACCAACATACTTTTGACAACGTGTTTGTTGTCCATAGCAAAGTTTGGCAGAGACTCTCTTGTTCCCAACCTAAAATATGGATCCATTCCAAATACGTATTGAGTAGATGCTAAGCTAAAAGAAAGTCTCAATCAGGAAAGACTACATCTTTTTGATTTATGATATTCAAAATCGAACAGAGGAATCCTGTACTCAATCTGAATTGGTAAGGATCAACCCATCAAAGCACGAATCTCGAATTTGCATGGATTGAAGTTCAAAACTTGAATGCATCGGTATTTGTTTTATATTAAATGAGAGCATTCCAAGCTGCAGGAAGTTTTCATGGCAGGACGCACATCAGAGACAGATCCTATCCGGGGGCCAAGAAATGAATACACTCGACACTGCTACTGTGCACGAACATCCATACTCAATGATATACTATTTTCATTTCAGATACGGTGCAAGATCAAGATGACGTTGCTGTGGCGTGACATGGATGGACGGATGGATCGAACGGACGCAGAACGGGTGGACGGAATTCCAACCACCCACTCGTTTATTCTTGTCAGCACGAGAGCCAGAGCACCACCAGATGAGACGTCTGAAAGCAAAAAACAAAGGGAAAAAAAAGCCGGTTCGCCATGGCCGACAGTGAAGCAGCGAGAGCAACAGCAGCAGAATAAGCATCATCGCTCTGTAATATTTCTATTCGATTCCGGATCCACACGAGGGAGAGGGAGAGACGCAGACCATCTCATAGAATATCAATTTCTTTCCCCTTTCTTTCTCCTCTTAAACTGCTCAACAAACAACAGCAGCAGCAGCAGCAGCAGAAGATGAAGAACATGGCGTGTCTGGACAGAAATCTCAATCTCAATCTCAGTCTCAATCTCATTCCCCAATCCATAACCCCAATCTTCATGTTTCTGTTGCTGTTGCTGTTGTTCTGCACGAGTCGGATCTGCTGCGCGGATTTTATCTACCAATACATGTGCGACGGCAGCGACAACATCAGCAACAGTACCAGCAGCAGCAGCGGCAGCGGTGGCGATCAATACGAGAAAAACCTGTTGCAGGCGCTGAAGCAGCTGAGCCACAGCATTTCCGCGGCTTCTTCAGGAGGAGGACTGGGATTTGCCAGTGCGGAGGTGGGAAGAAAAACCTCCCACGCCGTGTACGCGGAGGCGGAGTGCCGCGGCGACGCGACGGCGTCCGAGTGCACGGACAGCTTCAACCAGGTGCTCCGAGATTTCCCCAACTACTGCGGCCGTAACGGTACGGACGTCACGGCCTGGGTGCACTACTGCTTCGTACGGTGGAGCTCGCCCCGGGATTTGCGGGGGACGCTGCGTATGGACGCGCACCCGGCGCGCCTGTACGACCGCGTGTACGGCGACGCCGCTTCGTACCAGCGTACGGCCGTGGATCTGGTACGGAGGCTCTCGGCGCAGGCGGCCTCCGTGAAGGCCGGGCACCGCTATTCCAGTGGCTCCGCCGCGGTTGCGTCCGGGAATCAGAGCATTCATGCTCTGGTTCAGTGCTTCCAGGGTTTGACCGCCCCCGGCGATTGTTCCGCCTGCCTCGCCCGGGCCACCGAAAGCGTGAATAGTAGCTTTTTCTTCGGCGATGCCGGCGGTTTTGTCTTGCTCGGCAGCTGCGGTGTCATTTTTAATGATGCTGCTGTTGCTGCTGCTGCTGCTGCGTCGTCTGATTCTTCAGGTATGTTTGTTTGGTGAATTCTTTGTATGAGATCCAAGCTCTCGAGATTTGCTTTTTAGGGCACCGCGTTTAGGGCATATGGTTCGAGACTGAAACTTAGGAGGAAAAATTTTATCGCGACGTTCCTTTTACGGCATTTTGACTTAACGAAGTTTGGAACTGAAATTGAATCTGTTTACGGCATTTTGACTTAACGAAGTTTGGAACTGAAATTGAATCTGTTTACGGCATTTTGACTTAACGAAGTTTGGAACTGAAATTGAATCTGTTTAATTGGGTGCAGTGGACTAAATCCACGGTCTCAAAATTTCCTTTTTACAGCAGCGCGTTTAGTCCATATGGTTTGAGACTGAAACTTAGGAGGAAAAATTTTATTGCAACATTCCTTTTACAGCATTTTGAGTTAACGAAGTTTGGAACTGAAATTGAATCTGTTTAATTAGGTACGGTGCACTAAATCCAAGCTCTCATAATTTCCTTTTTACAGCAGCACGTTTAGTGCATATGGTTTGAGACTGCAACTTGGTCGGAAAAAATTTATTGCGACGTACGTTCCCTTTACAGCTTTTTGGCTTAACAAAGTTTGGAACCGAAATTGAATCTGTTTGATTAGGTGCGGTGCACTAAGACCCTCTGAAATTATAAGTTTTTACCGAATATTGTTTGTGAATTTTTTTTTCTATAACAAGTGTTGAATGACAAAATACGTTCATCTTGTGTTTGGGTTTTGTTTTTTGGTCCCCGATGGTCGTGATTATGTCACTGTGATGGTGAAAGTGGTTTGTTTGGACTGGTGGACTTATTCCAATTTGGCTTGTGTGTTTGACCCAATGTCTTTTTATCTCAGCATGAGACACAGATCTTTAGCAACACTGTACCTCACTGATTCATCCATTCATCTAGTAAATCTGAAAGAGGTTTTTCGGTCTGCATCCATGCGTAGAAAATGGATAAGTAATTTCCTTGCACTGATCTGGGAAGCATTCCTCATCATAACAAAGAGTGGAAGAGCATTTTCATGGCATTATGGTTTTTTTTTTTGAAAATTGGGTTCTGCCATGTCAGCATTTTAAATTTTGTTTTGAAGAAACAAAACACTGCAATGCAACTACATTCATAAAATTAATAGGTCAGCATTAGCAACATTGAAATTCTTTTTAATTTTGATCAAATTATCTTCAACTTTCTTTTCATCGGTTTTATGAAAATGCAAAGTGGAGTTTGATTTGATTGAGCTATTTTAAGAGCAAATTCAATTTAGTGTCAACTAATCTTATGAAATGAAAAATCAAATTTGTTATTTCAACAAATAGTTTCACCCTGTTAACGTTTACAATATTCTTATGATTTTAGGTTTACAATGTGGGTTAAGTGAGTTGAATTGATTTTTCTCTTCATGAAACTGTGGTTAAATTTGCTTTAAAAGTTTAGTAAATTAAATTGAACTTTTTGAGATTCTGTTTCAACGCAATTTGATAGAAAAAAGTGTAAAAGTTAATTAATTAATGGATTATCAGTCGTTGCAGTCAGTGTATTGGATCCTAAGAGACTGTCCTCCAAATGTGAATTTCATGAACAATAACATCTGTTTTTTTACTTAAAGTTTTATTGCCATTTTGTTTGGCAATCCTAGTTAAAAACGTTATTTGCAGTCATGGTGAAACTCAAACCGATGGATGGAGAGTTTTTATAGTAGTATAGGCTATTTACAATGTCACAAATTTGACTTAGTATATTCTCGAATAGCCGGCCGAGATTTACTTTGTGACTCGCAAGTTTTCTCAACTAAGTTTAACTGGCTTTATGGGATCAATAAAAATTGCTTTACTCGGCTAGGTGCCATGTATTCATAGGTCTCTTGTTTCTATTTTCTATGAACCCATTTGCATGTTAGAAAGTCATGTTTTAAGGATAATCATGATACCTCAGCAAAGTCATACTTGTGTGTTAATTTATTTTTAAGTTGTTCTCATATACTCGTTAAAATTNGGGGGGGGTGTTTTTTTATAATAAAGCAAGATAGGTGCAAACATATACAGTTTTCAATAATCTGGCTCTGATCCTTTCCCCCTGTATTTTGCCTTCCAGTGTCTTCAAAGTTGTTTCTTTGGAATATAGGAATTATTGTGGCCGTCTTTGCTGAAAGGGTATTTACAGTGACAATTCATGAAAGAAGCTGAGTTCTGTAAAATCTTTCCTATTTTAAATTAAAAAAAATTCATGACATACTGGAATTGCTCTTGGATTTTTGCATAAACACTAAACTTTTGTTCCTTGAGTTGCACCAAACAACAGGTGCATGGAACAAGTCCTAACAAAAGTTTCCTAAACCCTATGACTAATTCAAAGCTAATTGAACAGTAGAATTTGGGAAGATAATTAATGGTAGGTAAAAACATATTTTTCTTAAAATAAGAAAAACAATTACAATGTAGGATTTTTTTAGAGTTTTCATGTGCAGTGGGTTGTATTTGCAGGCAAATCCAGAAGAAAGTTTCTCCTTATCGTAGGATTGGCTTCCGGCTGTGCTGCTTTGTTGCTATTGGTAGTTGTATTAATTTTTATTTCCTACAGGAAGAGGAGCATATTTTTGCAAAATCAGGAAGAATCCTGTAAGCCCCGAAACATTGCCAAAGTACAATTTGTTGGTTTAAAACACAAAAAACAAAATGAAACAAGTGATATTCACGGGGTTTTAATGGAGCAGATGCAAGGGGCGCTTTTATGAAGAAAGACAAGCCAAAGTTGTATTCCATGAAGACCCTGATTGCTGCTACCAAGAATTTTCACGAAGACTGTAAACTCGGACAAGGTGCATTTGGGGTTGTTTACAAGGTACTTTGAATGCTGGAATCAACCTAATCCAACTAGTTATACTGTGATATACCGAATTTGAATTCAGGAAGATGCATCGGGTGTCATGTTCTTTATATGGTTTCAGTGAAATACGTCAGTTTCAGTTTCATATATATTTCTGTAGTTACTGCTTTATGTTAACTATGATTGATTTTCATGCAGGGGACTCTCAAGGATGGTGCGCAGATTGCAGTGAAAAAGTTTACTATGGAATCCCTTAAACCAGACCAAGATTTCATGAATGAGATCCAAGTATTAGCGGAGATCCGACATAGGAACCTTGTTAGGTTGTTTGGTGGCTGTGTGCAGGGAAATCAAAGGATGCTTGTGTATGAATATATGAAGAATAACAGCCTCGACCAATTTCTAGTAGGTTAGTAAAGGCCTGTTAAATCTTATATTGCCTTTTTACAAGTAACAAATGAGATAGGCTTAATCCCTTCTTGTATTGATCGATTTCCTTATTTTGCTGGAAAAAGACAGTGAAAAAAGAAAAACTCTAGATTGGAATACTCGCTACAATATCATTGTTGGTGTGGCACGTGGGCTCATGTATTTGCACGAGGAAGCCATCTGCACTATTATACACAGAGATATCAAAGCAGCCAACGTTCTGCTGGATGACAAACTAAATCCTAAAATTGCTGATTTTGGGCTAGCTAAGTTTTTCCCCGAAGATTTGGGTCACATACAATGCAAACTTGTGGGAACTTGGTAAAATATATTACAGCATGTTTCAGGGTTTCCATGTATACATGGTTTTTTTCATGCATTTTTAAGGTCTGAAGTTTATTCATGCAGGGGATACCTGGCTCCTGAATACATTGCAGAAGGCAAAGTTTCTACCAAAGTTGATGTTTACAGTTATGGAATTGTCATGTTGGAAATTATAAGTGGGAGAAAGAACAGCGACATGGCAACATCGACTCCTAGGGCTGCTAGAAACCAGAGTATTTTACAACGGGTATGGATGATAATTGCAATAAATAAATAATTTTTCAGGACATGAATATATTTGATGTTGAAGCTTTTGGTTTATGATTATAGGCTGCACAAACACATTTCATGGCATAGATACATCTCACAAAAGTTTCATTTTTTTAATGTTTTGAATCATACAAGATTTATCATCAGTTGCAATTAGTTTCTCAAAAATCAAAGAGAGAATAAACAGTGCTGAAGTTGATGGGTTGGTTTCAAATATATCTAATTTGATTTTTTTAATGATAGGCATGGTTATTGCATGAGCTAGGACGGGTAAGTGAAATCGTGGATGAAACAATAAAAGGAAAATGCAAGCATGAAGATGTAGTAAGGCTAATCCATGTGGCATTACTGTGTACTCAAGAAAATCCAAGTCTAAGACCACCCATGTCAGAGGTGACTGTCATGTTGACGACGAACCAAGCCATAAGTGTGCCCCGTGCAGAAATTGAATGTCATGAATCTGTTGAGAAACCCTCATCGCCATTGTTACAAAATTTGTAACATCTGAGCCATGTTCTTTTTCCTGTTTTTTTCCCCTGATGTGGGCCATTTTTTTTGTTACTATATGTCCACTCCCTACCTACAATTTTGAACACATTTGGTACTAGTAACAATATCTATACCTATGAGCCTGGTCACATGTCTGCTCACCATAATCACTTTGAGGTGAATGTATAGGATTGGCATATATTCTCAGTCATGCAATCCATGTTTATTATCCATTGCATGTATCAGAGGGTGTGCCCAAAGCTATGAATTCAGATAAGGGAATAAAATAGAATAACATCAGCTGTTTTGTGATGCCATTTGCTTGTTTCAGCATTAGAGGTGCTTGTTTCATGCAAGTTTGCGTATGTTTTTTTCCAATGACAAATTTTATCTCCAGGCACACAAGTTCTTAGCAGCAGCTGGTGTTTGTATTGGATGTATGGCTAGAATTTTAAGAATTATTCAAGTTACTAGGTACCCTTAATTTTGTAAGTTGTATAAGTAGCGTGCTTTCTTCGTTGCAATCAACCTTTTACATTGAACCATCCTCAAAACTTTGATAAGCATCTTGAACTTTTTCTGATGTGTCCTCAACGTCAGTTTGAATATGATGATTTAAAGTTTCTTTCATGTTGTGATGTTGAATGAGGTCATCATTGTTTGACATGGAGATGGAAATTATAGTGTTCTTATGCAGTTGATGTCTTGATGGTTTGAATTTTGTGGTGGTGACAAATCTCCTGCACATTATTGTGTATATCAAACATTTGGTGTTGTTGACAATAAATGTCTTTCATCAATTGTATTAGGCGATCCTTTATGTGATCAACCTAATGCAATGGCTGATTTTAGCACAGTGATCCTTTATGATAGTGGACAGAAGATAGAAGTGTCATATTTAGATATAAGCTCTCTCGAATTGATAAAAACAAACCCCAATGATGCTTGAATCCATTTGTATGACTTCGAGCCGGGTTGAGGGCCAATGAAGCTATTGCATGTTTAAAGATGCAGAACTCTCGATGTATAAGCTTACAGCCCTTGGAGGAGTGATCGAGGAGGATCCCGGAGTATCGATCATTGAAATTGGCTCGAGTACCTTGTATTGTTTTGATTAAATGACTCAATCCTCTGCCGATTAGCATTCACGGTTTACTCTAAACCTTGAATAACGAAGTGCATCAAATCACAAAGGTGATACCTTCTATGGGATTTGGCACTTATGAGTAAGCATTGTGTGTGACATGATTGTAATTCGTGGATAGGACGCTATTTTTTAGAGAGTTAATGGTAAGATTGTTGATTGTTGGATAGGACACTATTTTTTAGAGAGTTAATGGTAAGATTGTTGATTGTTGTCTTCCATTGAGGTAAGTAGGAGATGAAATATATAGTTTAACTCATGAGGAGGGATATGATATCATGTTGTTGTTCAGTTGTAGCAATGTTAAAGGAATGGTAAATTGAAGATTAAAGCTATTAACTAAGAAACAATGGAAATAAATGCTAAGCTAGTTCATTAATGATAAACATTTAGTCTTGACTTACCGTTCTTAGTCTGGTATAACTATCCTTGGGATTATCAAATGACTTGTTACTTGTGAATTAAACAATATCACTATTGGTTACTAGATGATTAAATGTTACACTTAAAAACTAGTTGTATTTATTCAGCCAAAGTATTAATATGTGAAGGAAATATACATGACATTATAAATATAAATGACAAGGAAAAAGTAAATGACAATGGTAAGTGATATGTTGCAATGATTAGAAACAATCTTAATATTTATTGCTATAAAGATGTTTAAATAAAGATATTGCTTCTATCATACAAAGACACTCATGGACTAACTCTAAAATCACTAAAACATACAAAGACACTCAAGGACTAACTCTAAAATCACTAAAACAAACTACAAAAGTTTAGTTATTTGCAAATTGAAAAAGGTGCATTAAGTGCAGGAGTTGGCTAGTACTTGTAGGCATTACTAAGCTTAAATATATGACATTTATGATATCGTTGGTATGATATCATAAGTGTGATGTTGCATTCAACTTATTAACTATTCATTATACCTCTCCACAATTGACTAAAAACTCATTCTTGAATTAAACAAAAATAAGAGAGAATTTGTGAAAAAATTTGGGAGACATCTCAATTGGACTTCAACATTCAAACAACAATTATCTGACTAAACTAGAGTGTTGCATTATATTGTTTATTTGAGTGTATTTCAAAAAGCCAAAAGCATCTAGACATATGATAGAAAAATAATAAAAATTGTAGGATCTTGAAAATGGTCGATGCAGGTCTTCATGTTGTCTCTCAAAGTGATGACTCTTCTTGCATTGGTTGTTATGGTTTCTTTCTTAATGTTGCTAGCTTTTTTTGTGTGGAAATAGCTTAGTTGCTTTCAACTTTTTCTTTGATTGTGCTTGGATCATTCATTGTCCATGCCAAATCAGCAAGTGGTTGTTGTTATGAAAATAATTTGTTTGCTTTAACCTATCAAGTTTAGGTTGTTTCTATCAATGTAAAATGCTTTTACTTGTGCTTGTAGGTTTTGGTAATATATCATATGCTTCTCCAAGTTGTGAACCATATTCCTTTGATTAGTATATTTTGTTTTTACCACTTCCAACTCTACATTAACAATATGAAGGTTTTGTTATGCTTTATCATGGTACTTATGCTCATGTTCATCTAGTAAGTACATAGTTGCTAGCTGCTTTTTGGTCTACTTCTTGTTAATATTGTCAAATTTGATACGTGAGATTGGCCAATTCAAGATACTGTGTCATGTTCTTAATTTGTAATTCTTTCTTTTTTTATTTTTGTCTAGTTAACTGCAATGATGCTCTTAAGGACTAGTTGCCATTTGGGTATTTGTTGTAGTGTAGCATTGATCTTAGCCTTTGCCAATTTTATTTCTTTTTCATTTACTTACTTTTGCATGCCTACTTTTCCTCTAAAGCATTCGTTCAACTTTTTATGATTTTTAGCCTCATTTTGCCATGCATTAATTTCAATTATTGACTTTTAGTAGACTGTGTGGACTTTTTCCATTGATAGGTTTCTGTTTACTCTAGTCAACTTATTAATATGTAGGCTAGCTTTTGCAAATTGCTCCTTAAGGTAATTGAAGCTTTCTTCTAGCTAGGCCTTCTTTTCTACGTTAGCCAATCTTTTATTCTCAATAGTGAGAGGTTCTTGTTTTCTTCTTTTACTGTGAGAATAGCTTTTGTACAAGCAAATCCTTAACCAAACCTCCTCAATGACGATTCTTTGCAGGAATCCTTGTAAAACATATGGTTAATTAGGGTATCCTCCGGATCAATTGCATTGAGTAGGGTTACGCATACTCTTTCACACCTACAATGAAAACAATGAGCTCATATATGTAACAAACCACTTCTCCTTTAATTTTTGCATTAATGATTGAAAAACAGAGGACAATACTCTAAGGTGTGCCTCAAGAGCTAAAATAGGTATGTTGAGATGTAAAAGAATGTTCATATTGAGGAACTTGACCTATGAATCAAGTTGGAGGAACTTGACCCATGAATTAGGGATATTGTGTGCAAATACTTTAGCTTTATATTTTAACTTTTTTATTTTATTTTATCTAAATGTGATGCATTGCTTTTTTTAGTTTAAAATAGTAGAGTATAAGTACCCTCTCCATTGCTGTAGAAAGGTCATGTGATGACCTTTTAGGGCTCGTAAGATAATGGAAAAATTCACATCGTTGATGACCTAAAAAAGAAGGTGCCTTATTTGATTATGTATCTTGAACTACCCTTATCATGAATCTATTTGAAAACTCTTTCCTTGCATCTTATGACAATTTCGAATGATAAAGAGATAGATATTATGTTGGAATGTTCAAGAGGAATTGAACCTAAGATCTAGCAAAATCTGAATTCTAAAATACCAAAACTTGTTAATTTAGGAATTGAACCTGCAACCTTTGAATATACATACTTTATTGATTTTATTATAGTGATCATGAAGAGAATTGAACTCATGATCCATTGCTGAAGAGAGAGAGAGAGAGATATATATATATATATAACTTTTAAAAAAGAAAGAAAAGAATACAAATAGTCCCCAACTTAGTTAGTTACAAGAAACCAAAGAAAAGAATACAAATAGTCCTCAACAAGTTAGTTACAAGAAACCAAAGAAAAGAATACGAGCAGTCCCCAACAAGTCAGTTACAAGAAACCATTCGTTATCCCTTATTCCACCTACAGTTGTCAAGCCGCGTCACAATGTAGAATTTATTGTCCTCCACGTTGATGTAGAAATTGTAATTTTGGTGCTCCTACTTGAATGAGTGAACTAGGATTTCATCCAAATTTAGAACAACCATCTTCTACCGATGGTAATAGTACCAGTGTATTTCTTGTAATTGAAAGTGATTTTGCTTTATCTTCATTTTCATTCTCATTGTGTTTGAGATTGAGCTAGTTCTCCATAACTCGCAGTCCCGAAAGGCTGCTATTTGCACTTTGAGAATGGATTGGAAGACAATGGTGTTCTATTGTGGAAATTGGACACCTGCAACCTCTCAAGTGGATTTAGATGCAAAGTTAAATAAAATTGTTGTCATTTTCTAGTTGATGATGCCATGATGGTATGCCATGGCATGATGCATTACATATATGATTCTATAAGCAGAAAAGTAGATAGACCAGAAGTTTGACACGCTGACTTCCGGTGCTATTAAGAAAGTTTATAGTCTTTTCTGTAATGAAGCTATTGTATGTTTCAAGATATGGAACTATTAATGTGTAGGCTTATAACCCTTGAAGGAGTTAGCCTATTAGTAGTATATATCATTAAAATACTGTATAAGGAAATGCAATTAAAAGTTATTAAAATTGAAAATTTTACTACATTCATAGACCAAAAATGGTATATTGGATAAATAATACATTCATTTCATGGAAAATAAAAATAGATTTTAGATAGTGTCTAAGCACAATTGGATGTAGCAAAAATAAATCATATAAATATTTTGTTACAACTATATACTTTTTTCTAAGATTTTTAGTTAGAGGACAATTGAAAAAAAACATGATCCTCATCCTCAACAGTTCTTGACCTGTATAACTTACATATGTGCTCTTCACTAAGGAGGTTAATCCATCTTCCACTTTCTATAGCAAGTCAATATGAACTCAAATAAGACTTGTTGAGTAAGCTACAATATTTGATTGAGATTTTAGTTATAAGATAAGAAACTTTGGACTCTACTTGATTGCCTCTAATATGCTCCAACTAGAATTTACTTTACCACTACGTGTCTCTTCACTAACCTGCACATGTACTTAGGATTACTTTGTACTACCTCCATTGAGATATTCAATGTCTTTAACCATTATATTCCTTCAAAATACTATCCTTGTTCTTTTGTGTCTTCAATAAAAATTGATTTGCTTAGTTCTTGCCAAATTTTAAACATATCTAATGAATTAACAGAAAGCTTTAGTCTCTAAGGTGGGTAAGTTACATTCCAAGAATAACATAGAATAAGATGTTTGTGCCTTGACCTTTAAGTCATCCAATATAAATATTTTTTGCATCCTTTCAACAACCTATCAAAATTTTGCAATAAGGTCATACCTTCAAATAGAGGTATGAACAACAAATTAGTGTAGCAAAAATGTTAATGCTTAGATGAATGTTGAATGTTATTAAAAGAGATAAATTGTCCAATATAAATATTAGATGAAGACTTGGAGTAACATCTATTCTAGATGAGTCATAGGAATAACTCTTAGATGGTTTGGGCATATGTAAAGAAATTTAGATAATGAGCCTATAAAAAAAGGTTGCTCCATTATTGTTCTAAAAAAGCCACTAAAAAGAAGACCAAAAAAGATAGGAAAAAAATAAAAAATAATTGAAGACAAAAAAAAAAATCAAAAATATCAAAAAGGTTGAGGCTATTTAAAAGATGGTGTTCCATAATATTATTCTTATTAAAAAATCATCTAGAATATCTGCTTAGGTAGCAAAGGTGATGATACAAGGCTATGGTAAAATAAATATTGCATTTTTCTTGCATAAGCCTTATTGTAATGAATTAAAAACATCAGGGATGATGGAAAGGAATTGTATGCCTTCCCATGGCTCATTAGAAAACTTTGTGAATTAGTAGGCATACAAGATTACGTAGGAATGCAACTTTGTAAAAGTGAGAGGGCTAAGTAATGAGCAATAATGCAAAAACCATTATGATGTTATTTCCTAGGTAGATAATGTGGATACTAACTCAAAAGATAAGATGGGAAAGACAAAAGCACATCCTCCAAGTCCATCAGATAAAATTTATTCAAGGACAATGAGGGTTTCTTCTTAACCTCGGGTCCTAGAGCAAAGTCAAATGGACAAGCCAAGTATCTCAATGTTTCATCCCCTTAGTTTTAGCATCAAATACGATTGGGAACTCACTATTGATGGTGGATATAGGTTTGTAATGCATGTACATAGTGAAGGTCAAGTTGCTACTATTTATGTCATATGATCACATGAGCTTGATTAGAACTTCTTGGAGATGTTGGAAGTTATTTTGGATGGCAATTCCATTTGTAAGTATTTGCTTGCATTTCTTCTTCCTTTGCTAAATGAGTTACTTAAGAGCCAATAGAATAGTAGTCCCAGACACATGTCAAAGTAAAGTATTCCATCATCATGTGGCATGAGATGAATTTGACATAATTTTCACCATGTAGCTAAAGTTTTCTAGATACCAATCGATCAACCTGAACCTTGCAAATGGACAAAAGATTTTTAACCAAAAAATCTAGGTATTGATGCCATGTTGAGAAAGCTAAAGAGCATAGTATAGACTAAATTGATTAAGGTATGAGTAAAGCTTGAAACCATTGATGTTGATAAGACTTATTATTTGAAAGAGTTGAGTAAGAGAAAGTTTAAGGTCCAACAATTGCATAAACACTAAGAAAATATCACATGGCTAGCCACTAATTCATCTACAATCATGCTCAAGGTAACTATTCAATGTTTGAAATATGAATTGTTTATGGCATGTAAAAATGAAGGGAAGGCTTGATTTTTCAAAGATGTCTTAGAAAGAAAAATCAAAGAGTTAGAGAATTAGTCCAATCAGTGGAAAAAATGTATGGTGATAGAGAATAAGATCATCTCTCTCTTCCATTAGATGTAGAAGTTAGAAGATCAAGAATAAATCATGGTCTAATTTAGGGAAAAATACCTTTTCATAGAAAAAAGAAAGATGAAATATAGTATTGGAGCTTATAAAAAGGGAAACAAGGAAGACTAATGAGTTCAAATAAATTCACATGGTCGAGTAGATAACCTTGGATGTTGAGATATGAAAACTACATAGGCTTGTTGTACATTTGAACAAGTGGTTGATAAGAGAATAAGAAATAGTGATACAAAAGTTCATTTTTCTTCATACCAAGCTTTATCAATTCGTTGTAGGTAACCAAGATTTATAGTAGCAGATGAATTTTCGTAAGAGCATGTACCATATTTGGCATATGTCTAAGGTTGATGCCCTAAAGAAAACAACTTAAGAAAGTTAAAGAAGATGTTAAAGTAGAGAGGAGATAGTACTTGCATGTGGTACATCATTCTATAAGACAATTATATAATGAATTGGAGGAGAGATTGCCCAAAAACATAGTTGAGTTAAAGGTCACATGGTGTGAGCTCATGCAATTGAAAAGGAATCATAAATAGTTCAAATAGAAAAGTGAGAAACAATGTCAAGTGTTACAAAGGAGATAGTAATTGCATGTGATACATACTTCTACAAGATGACTACATAGTAAATTGGAGGAGAGATTGCATAAAACAATAGTGATTTAAGGGTTACACGATGTGAGTTGATGCAATAGAAAAGAAACCATAAGTAGTTCAAACAAAAAAGTACGAGGCAACTTCAGGCATTACAAAGAGGTCAAGGACTAATGTGCAAGTAGAATAGAATAGATTCCAATTGTTCATCATCAAATATCTAACACAACCCTAGTTTATAGTAGGCATATCAAGAGTTTTTTTTGGCCACAACCTTTACCTCTTAGAGCTTTTAGAAATGATAGGTTTATGTTCTATCTTGTGTTATAATTTATTTGTATCTTCTCCAAGTTGGTAATACATAATTTCTTATCCTATTCTTTGGTGTTTAGGGTGTATGAAAGCTATGGAACTAGATTTACTTAGTTGTGGAGGAATGATAAGGCAACTAGTGATGATTTTATATCTATATGTAAGTCTAGATGCATTCAATTCTTTGCATGCACTTGAACTTACAATTTAGGCTCATTTCAAAGTGTTGTGATGCTTACCTAATGTTACTACATATAGTGCATCATTGCACCATTTTCATTACATGAACAAAAACTATAAATATCCTAGGGGAAAAGCACAAAAGAACTATTCATTTGGGAAGCTTTTCTTTGTAGTTTTTGGTGAAGTGCTTCTCCTCACTTGGATAAGTGCCTATTTTATTTGCTTTTTGTTGTGTGTTTCAAGTTGTTACTTCACCATGTAATGAGACTTTGTTAGAATGCTACCATGCTTTCACAACTTAAAATCATTTGGTCAATGCAAAGTTAAGTGTTTGTGTAGTGAATAAAGCTTAGATTTCCTTTTTTTCCTTTTCAATTGTGTATTAAATATTAAACTAGTAAAAATATGTGCTTAATAGCCTATAATTAATTAATTAATTTTTAAATTATTATTATTTATTTAAGTAATTAATTATTAAATAGTTAATTATGTAAAGTTACAATGATTCATCCTTACTTAAGAAGGTTGTATTTGTATAGCATGGTGTTGGATTATCAAGTATTCAATTGAAAGTTTGTTTATGCATTTGGCCATTTGTGTAGTGTTGTACTTATTCCTTAGAGAGTTATGATGCATTGTGTTTATGATATTGACATTGTGGTAACTGTGTTTGTTCATCATTTTATTCACAAAATAAAAATATAGAAAAAATAAAAAATTATTATTATTTTTTGAATATTTCAATTTCTTACCATAGTAACACATGTTATCTTTTTATCATGTGTATAATATCTGTTATAATTAATTTTTATCCTTTTTGAGATACATTGACAAAACATAAGTAAATTATGCAACTTACTTATATTTCTTGTTGGTGCTAACAACTAGTTTGATATGTGTACTAATTGATATATTCCTTGTGGTCTCAGTTGAAAGGTAGCCCCTATTACGAAGGAACTCTTATCCAAGAATGAATTAAAAAGAGTAACTATCCAACATTGAAAACTCCATTTCTCCTTTCCACTACTCAACCTTCACAATGATCTCCCTTACCATTCTTATATACCTAATAGAATGAAACATTACTAACCTATAGGATTTCAAGGACAACTCTACTGTAATTTTTGACATCATATAATTGTGGGTAAGACCTGTGTCAACCAAGATATTTCACCAACTTGGAAAAATGCATTGGAATCAACTGAATTGAATGCAACCTGGTATCCTACTTCCTTTATTCTTCCTTGACATTATGCTCTACTACTATCAATCTTTGAGAAATATGTTGGATGATGCCTAGTCTTCCTATTTCTTCTCCCCTATTGTTCACCTTGGTTACCTACAATTGAGCTTGAGGTCGATACCCAAGAGCATTTAACTTTTAGTTGCCATTTTGTCCCTTGCAAGCTAAGCAAGGAGTTAAAGAGTTAGTTAGAGATTTCAATATTAAGTTTCAAAGAATTTATGGGCTCTTTCAAAGACAATATAGACCATAAGATGAAATGCTTAGATATACTTATCTTAAGGCTATGAATCCCAATATTTCAATTTAGTTAAGAAGAACTCCAAACTTGATAACACTGAATGATTACTTTAGTGAAGCTATACAATTAGAAAAGCAACTGAACTTAAATCATGAAGAGATTATCACAACTCAAAAAAGAGAAGAGAAAATGATGATTTCTATGTAGGATTTTGCTCAACTTAAAGCTTTATCGGGGCCATCTCATGTTAAGATAGAACAAGAGTTTGAAAGCAAAGAATCTGAAAAAGGACAGTTAATGAGAGACTTGTCCAACAAGTTAGTGAAGCTAGAAAAAGCTTTGGCAAAGGTTAAAATTAAGGAAGAAAAGAAAAATAGAAAACATAAGCATCAAGATATTAAGTTAGTAGAAGATGAAGATGAAAGTGATGTTGTTATGTTAAACTTCTTTGCTATTGAATCTGATAGTGAGTTATCGAGTGTTCATTATGCAAGTAAATCTTCTAATGGATCTAGTGATACCTCTTCCCTATCAAGTTTTGAAGAAGATATATCATTAGATGAAGAGTGTAAAAATAATGAAGAAAATGGATATCATCTATGGTTGAAAGAAAGATTAACTACTTTTAGGCCTCCAAAAGTTATTTCTGATCCATCTACTAAGAGGAAGGTTTTTGAACCAAGTAGAAGAGAGAAAAATAAAAGTAAAGAAGATCAAGTAGAACAAATCAAACTCTTAATAAATGGATGAAGGAACCAAGTTTTTATGAAGATGGAGAATATGATTTGATTGAAGATCTTAAACACATTAGGACAAATATTAGCATATATTAATTGCTACACATAGGAGATCAACAGAGAAAGACTTTAGAGTTCATTAAAGGTAAAAAGAGAGCTAGAAAGTTAGAGTTAAGCTACGTATCCAACAATAAGGAGAAAACAAAAACTAGCTATGATTGTACTCTTGATAAGTGATGGGACACGATATCGCATGGGCTGCAATATCACGTACGCGATATCGCATCCGTCGTGATATCACATCCCCTGCGATATCGCAGCCCGCCACCAGTTCTATAAATAAGAGGCGGCTCTCCCTTGTTTATCCATCCAGTTTAGTTCCTTAGCGAAGCTCTGGCAGTTTTTCCTCTCCAGAGATAGAATAATTTCCATGTGCCCGCAGTAGGAGTCTCAAAGTGAATGGATCTCTATTCGAGTGAATTATACCTAAGCACACATTTGCGTGCGGCAATAAAGATGAACTTTCTGATAAACCTTGTAGCATGTGGCTAAGCTAAATAAAATTTAATTACTGTTGAATGTTTAATTGCTTTCCTAGATGATTAATCTCTCTTCACTCTTATCTCCTGGTAATGCGGAATGAGTATGATTTAATCACGAGCATTTAAGTATGACTACTTGGTAACCCAGTAGTGTACCTAGGATCTGCACTTGGTGATCCCAGTGGCAGTCGTGCACAAAGTTTAGGATGTGTACAGATGATTAAGGGCAGATGCTCATCGCACTTAGGCTAGATTAGATTCTCTTACCCTTTCCTCCTAGCTTAGTTAATCTTATTTCCATTGCCTTTAGGAGTAGCATTAGATTAGGAACCACATCATACACCTCACCCTGGACTAAACCATACGTAACAAATATAATACTAGTCTAGGTGGGAAGATAGCAAACTGCAACCTAAGGATAACTATCTAGGTGCCACAACTAGTCCGTTTGCGGAGTTCGACCGGATTGCACATGAAAATGCTCGTATTTGTATGGTTGAGTGTAGGGGTACCTCGCCACTCATCATTGGCACCATTGCTAGGGACGGTGCTAGTTATCTAGATTAGTTATATCATACAAGGTTGTTGTATAGAAATTAATGATATATCTTTTAGAAAAAAATAATTATCAAAAGTCAAATACAAATTCACACACAATTTCACAACCATGGCCTACAAGACTATGATAATGCCATACTTGGTGAGGTAGTTCATTGGAGAACCAACGAATTAGATGACAATGAAGATTGGAGTACTGAACTTTATGTAGGAGTCCCCTATGTTTATGAACACCCCAACGATGTGCAAAGACTCTCATCATCCAACTCTGACACCTCTAGTGAGGATGAGACATCCCATAGAACGAGGAGGCCCGAAAGGCCTAGGACTTTCTCAATAACTAACAAGAACTTACTTGGGGATGATTGGAAGACTTACAAAATTCATAACGACTTTTACAGTTCCTTCTCTTCCTCTACTCCTTCAATATCAGATTGTGACACGGATGACTATCTTTCAAGGGATTGGCATAGAACTAAAAATTGAGCTCACAAAGAAAATCAAGAACGCTAACATAAACGAAGGCAACATCGTCCCAACACACGAACACACAACTTACTTGATGATGATGAACCCCTGCTGGCCACTAGGAGCCTAATGCAAATACAAGAGGCTATTCGAATCTCATGTAGGCATCGTAAAGAGAGCCGTCTACCCAGGCTCGATTTAAATAACTTTCCGAAGTTTCTAGGAGGCTATGATTCAGATCCGCAACATCATTTACAAGCCTTCTACGATGCCTGCACATGGAACAACATTTATAACAGGTGGAAAAAACTTAAGCTCTTCCCTATGACACTCGTTGGCCAAGCAAAAGTATGGTATAGATTGTTAAAACCAGATTCAATACGACATTGGCCAACAATGGTAGAAGCTTTTAATGAAAGATATCAAACCTACGCAAGAGTGTCAACCTTGAGGAAACAAATCCAAGAGTGGAAACAAGCACATCATGAACCCTTGGACATGGCCTTAGAAAGATATTACACACTATTAAACAACTGTCCAGGCCATGAATTCTCTGAAGAAAGGCTAATGAATCATATCATTGATGGGCTATGTAATGAAACAAGAGAGACCTTAGGAATGTATGCCCAAGGTCAACTATACGAACTATGAACCCATCAATTACAAGAGCTTATAAAGTGGGTAGCAAAAGACGAAGGAGAACATGCCAAATGGGAGAATGTTGAAATTTCTCAATGGGACCAAAATCTCAACTTAACAAAGGTCCATAATCATAAAGATGAGAAATCCACTCACTTCAGGGAGGTGGAATCATCTTTGCCCATCCTACAATCATTAGATGAATTTGAGGCAAAGGTCAATAAGATGGTGGACTGGGTACATGAAAGATGTGGAGAATATGCCAACATCATTAGAGGAAGAGTTATGCCAAATTGAGAAATAGGATGGGACACCACGCAACAATCAAAAAAAAGGGTAGAAGATCATAAGAATAAGAGCTCAACTACCAATTTCACATATCAATGTAATGTCTGTCTGTACGATCACCCCAAGGGGCAATGCCCAGTCTTGTCACATTTACATGAGCATTAGGGAGGAATGTTACATCCAGATTTTGTACAAAAATATCTGGTTCAACCACAGTGGCAAAAACCTTAGTCATGGGGGAGGCCACCGCCAGCTGGACCATACCCTTCATATGTTCCAATGCCAAATGCTTATTATTATGTTCAACACCCTATTTCTCCATCAAGCTCATCATCGTCTACCTCACCTCATCGTTATCATTCTCCCGAGTACTATCCACCCATGTCCTCTCCAACAAGATCACCACCTCATGTGCCTTACACTTATTACACTTATCCTCAACCTCAATATTCTCATACTTCACACCCTCCTACATCACAGCCGCATTATCATTCTCCTCAATACTATCATCCCATTTCCTCAACACAACCATCGCCTTTTGTACCTCACACTTCTCCTAATTTTCAACATTCTCATCTTTTCCCTCCTTCTACATTGCCACCAACTGTTCTTGAAGTTTTTGCACCATAGCACCAACCCACAAACGTTACTCGTGCTGCTACTCCCAATAGTAGTGGAGGTCCTTCACAACATCGAAAGCATCCCTTCTTTAGACATGACTGTCGAAAGGGACACCACAGTTCAGGAACCACTGCATCTGCCAACTCAGCACAAACCCAACACTATGGTGTATCTTCCTCTTCAAACCCAATGCCTCATGTTACCTCATCAAGGCCATCACTTAACACTCTAACAACCATACTGCCCAATGAATACAGCCATGGAGGGCGACATCCTGATCCTTGCATACCATCTAACGGTCCAAATTATCATAGTGGGTCAACTTGTTATCCGGAAACTACATCTTATAACTTGCCCCACTATGGTTACTATAATCAAGTGTGTGAACCCCAAAGGGGTCAGTATGACCAGGTCCCAATATTTCCAATACGCAAGGATCCTAATCTTCCACTTATTAATTCTAGTCATGCTTAACCGTTTTGGTATGGGGGGTATCCTCCATTCTAACAACATAGAATTAATAAATATTTTTCTGATTCTTTAATTTTTCAACTTTTTGTTTTCCAGTTTTTCACCTTTTAATTTATTGTTTTATCTTCTTGTCTTTTAAGTTTTTGTTTTGCAACATCGTTATGCTTTTTCATTTCTTTATGCGTGTGTATGTGTGTTTTATCCATTTTGTTAAGTTTGTCACCTAATAAGTGCTCTTAAAGATGGTATGAATTGCTTTTATATTGATTGCTAATGTTTGGTTTTTATCTTTAAGTTACGATGTTGATACTAAGGTATGGTTCTTTTGATGTAGTAGGCAATGAGTTCACTTCATCCATACATCCACAAATTTCTATGGTCTCTCTCGGCTTGGAAATGTATAGTCCCTTTTGAAATAAGAACTATCAACGAATGAGTGACTGGGCATTTCTCAAACTAAGGAATGACTCAAGGATTGAAAAGGGTGTGGCTTCAAGGGAACTTGATGTATTTGTGTTAACCATTCTCTTAGGTGCTTAGATGTTTTCTTCTTGAGTTTTCCTTCCCATTCCAACACTACTCCATTATCGGGGAGCCGAGCTAATAAAAATAACAAAGTCTTTGCATGGTGTAGTTCTCACATATAAACACATAAAACAAAACAAAAAAAAAGAGAAAAAAAAAACAAAAAATAGCGAGGATTCAAAGCATACCCCTTAGATGAAATAATCATTTGGGCTACAAGCACTGGTTATGAAACTAAAATAAAAATGTTCCCTCTAACTAAGGCCCTTCTCGCTTTCCATTCTCTCCTCCTTTATTTCATCAAAATGGTGGTGGCTCTTGGGTGAGGGCATTCTTGTTACTTCAAGAGGATGGATTGGCCAAATGCATTAATGCGACATCACTGGATGTGGTTTTTTTGAGGCTAGACTTGGAATGGGATTTACTAAGTCACATTAATCATGAACTACACACGGGGTTGTACACCACCTTGTTCTTGGGATTCCATTCCATTCTCTTCTCTCCATCCATCTCTCTATTGTTCACCTCATTGTCGGCTGTATTATTAGTGTATACTTTGGTTGATGCATTGTTTTCTTTATGGTAAATTCTTGCGGTTAAGACTTTAACTCTTATTCCAAATGACATTCCCAGGGCCTACAGACTCTTTGAATGTGGGTTTGTCAGGGCATTAAGGGCATGAGCCTGCTTTGGGGAGGACCCACTGACATTCCTATATGGTGCACCAGTTAAATTCTTTCCCTTAAAATTTTTGCAATCAACTTTATTTTGTTCATTTCCATCTTGACATCCATTTCATCGATGTTATAGTTGTCTCTTTTTCTCCATATTTCTTGTTCTTTATTCTTTCTCCATTCTCTCGCTACCGGAGGTTCACAATTAGTCATGGGGATACGAGGCCCAATTTTTTCGATTTTCTCCTAACCCCTACACCTTTGGTAGTCATCAATATTATATCTCCAGATCTATATCAGCCATACCACAACTCAGCCAATGGACCTTTCATTGAAGCAAGGTATCAATTGCAATGTGTGTGAAGATGGCAATCATATAACAATGGATTGGATCTGGAGGGAACACTTGGAATGGAGCAGTGCTGAAGTAGCTATGCAAGGAGAAAGATTGATGGCGTGCTTACGGATGGACAACGAAAGGTGCAATCTTGGCGTTGGCAGCAGTAGACTTCTTCTCTCTTCTCTCTTATCTCTCAGCTGCCGAATAAGGCCTGATGTCAAATGTATAAAGTGTTCACTCTTGTTGTCGTGAACACCAGTTGTGTCTTGTCTTGTAATGATGATCCATTCACATGTCATCCCATTCACCATTAGTTCCATTTGAGTCAATAATCCCATACCTTCTCAATATTTTGTAAGAAACTCGAGGATGAGTTTTTATTCAATCATGGGGGTATGATGGGCCGTGATATCGCATCCTTCCTTGCGATATCACGTACATGATATCGTAGCCCACCACTAGTTCTATAAATAAGAGGTGGCTCTCCCTTATTTATCCATCCAGTTTAGTTCCTTAGCGAAGCTCTGGCAGTTTTTCCTCTCCAGAGATAGAATAATTTCCTTGTGCCTGCAGTAGGAGTCTCAAAGTGAATGGATCTCTATTTGAGCGAATTGTACCTGAGCACACATTTGCGTGCGGCAATAAAGATGAACTTTCTAATAAACCTTGCAGCATGTGGACTAAGCTAAATAGGATTTAATTACTATTGAATGTTTAATTGCTTTCCTAGATGATTAATCTCTCTTCACCCTTATCTCCTCGTAATGTGGTATGAGTACGATTTAATCACAAGCATTTAAGTGTGACTACTTGGTAATCCAATAGTGTACCTAGGATTTGCGCTTGGTGATCCCAGTGGCAGTCGTGCACGAAGTTTAGGATTTGTATGAATGATTAAGGGTGGATGCTCATCGCACTTAGGCTAGATTAGATTCTCTTACCCTTTCCTCCTAGCTTAGTTAATCTTATTTCCATTGCCTTTAGGAGTAGCATTAGATTAGGAACCACATCATACACCTCACCCTAGACTAAACCATATGTGACAAATATAATACTAGTCTAGGTGGGAAGATAGTGAACTGCGACCTAAGGATAACTGTCTAGGTGCCACAACTAGTCCGTCTGTGGAGTTTGACCGGATCGCTCGTGAAAACGCTCGTATTTGTATGGTTGAGTGTAGGGGTACCTCGCCACTCATCAATAAGGAAGCTCCTCCTTTTCTTTTGACAATGAAGTGAAGGAAAAGTATCTTCATAATTGTTTAGTTGTTTCTGGAGCTACCTCTACTATCATGCCATTATCTATATGCATGAAACTTGATTTGATTCCTGAAAAATTAAATAAGAAGATTGTTTAAGTGGACAAAAGTAGAGTAAAGATTGTGGGTTAACTGCCTAGTGTTCTATTGGAAATCACTTTTGAACCTCGTATCAAAAGTAGAGTAACTATTCAAGTAGTAGATATACCAGATTCACATAGTCTTTTGTTGAGTAGAAGTTGGAGCAAGAATTTCTCAAGTTACATATTAACATATTACTTACATATGTGGCTACCTTGGAAAGGAGAGCTAAATCAAATATATGTTTATAGTGAACCTTTGCTGAGTGAAAACATTACTTCAAATTGAAAGAATAAAGTTTTTGAAATAAGAACTTTTGAAACTAGAATTTGCACACTTTAAGAAGTTGATAACTTAGAGAAAGTAGAATCTCAAGATGAAAGCAAATGGGAACTATACTTCGATGGTTCTTGCAACTCGAAAGGTGTAGTAGTTGGAATAGTATTAGTAAAAGATGATTTTCCTCAAATATCCAAGGTAATTCATCTATCTTGTCCTTGTACAAATAACAAGGCTAAATATGAAGCTTTATGTATTGGAATTAATATAGCATTGGAAAAAGGAATCAAGAAAATCATCATTAAGGAAGACTCCAGATTAGTTTGTGAACAAATTAAAGGTAATTGTGGTGAAAAGTTCATTCTTGTGATCCTATAAACAACTTGTTTGCAAAATGTTGGATCAATTTCATCATTATAAAATAGAACATATAGGAAGAAAAGAAAATTATATAGTAGATGACTTGGCAAAAGTAGCTTCAACATTAGATGTGAAAAAGATAGAAAGTTATGAGGGTGTAATGATTTAATAAGAACCTTAGCCATCAGTACTAGATAATATAAAGCATTTACAAGTATTTGAAGATGATGATCAATTACTTAGATTCTTAAAGAATAAGTAAGAATTCAAAGGTCAAATCATACTTGAAATAGCGTCAAGGTTTAAGACAAATTCAATTTCCAAAAAGGTGATTGATTATGAACATGAGTTTAGTAAAAATATTCTTACTAGAAAAAATATACAGAATTTAGATGATCAAGCTTACGAAATAGTGAATTTTTGATCCACAAAAGTACCAAAGATGTTAAATATGACAAAGGAAAAAGACTCAGTTTTCAAGAAAAAATTATCATTACTCCTAGAAAATAATTTGGAAAATTTTGCCTGGTCTTATGATGATTTTAAAAATTTTAGACCAGATGTGATGACACATAAAATTCCTTTGATAGATGATTGTAAGATAGTTAAATAAAAATAAAGAAAATTTAATCTGTCATTTGAGCTAGCTATGGAAGCTAAGATTAAAAAGTTATTGCAAGCGTAAATAATAGATTTGGTCTAATATTCGACATGGCTTGCTAACCTTGTACCAATAAGGAAGAAGAATGGTGATATTAGACTTTGTATGGATTTCAAAAATTTGAATGAAGCTTCAAAGAAAGATAAATACCCACTTCTTAGAATTGAAGATATGTTGATTAAAGTATTAGATTATCAAGTGTATTCTTTCCTAGATGGGTTTTTAGGCTATAATCAAATTATGATAGATAAGAATGACACATATAAAACAACATTTATCACCAAGTTAGGAGCTTTTGCTTATCAGAGAATGCCATTTGGATTATCAAATGCTAGATCTACTTTTCAAAGAGTAATGGATTTATCCTTTAAAGGTTTAATAGGTGAGTTCATTGTGATTTATTTGGATGATATCACCACCTTTTCAAAAAGAAAGGAAGATCATATTGGTTATATTCAATAAGTTTTTGATAGATGTTGTGAGTATGGTATTTCATTAAATCCTAGGAAATGTATCTTTGGGATTAAATCTAGAAGTTTACTAGGTCATGTAATTTGTTAAAAAGGAATTGCTATAGATAACTTCTGAATTTAAGTAGTACAAAATATCGAACATCCTACTAGTAAAAAGTCTCTTAGATCTTTCTTTGGAAAGATAAATCTCATTAAGAAATTTATCCTTTGATTCACTAAAATTACTAGACCTTTGATGCATATGCTAAAGAAAGATATCCTAGTAGAGAAAATAGTAGAATTAGAGAAAGATTTATCAAAAATTAAGAAAGCCATTCAAGAAGCTCCTTACCTAGTAAGACCAAAATTCAAAGAAGACTTTTGGTTATATGCTTTCACTTCAAATGATTCAGTTGCTACCATTCTAACTCAAAGAAATAAGGATCTAGATGAATTGATCAAAATATTTGGATATCAATTGAAAGGTTCAGAGGTAAATTATTTAGACTTAGAGAAATAAGCATTTGTAGTTATTAAGGAACTTATACATTTCAAATATTACTTGGAAAGCTCATTAGTTCATATTATGCTAATAGAGCCTGCGGTTAAACAATTCTTAGCCCAAAATGAAATTGGATTGAAGAGAGGAAAGTGGCTCATAAAAATTCAAGGTTTTAGATTTTCATTAGAAATATGCAAAACCATTAAAGGAATGGGATTAGCCAAGTTAATCTCTAAAGAAAATGAAGTATGTGTATTGAAGACTCATGAGAGAAATTGGTATGATGAGATTTTAGAACTCCTTGAGACACGAATATTTTCCAATAACCTAACTACAAGTCAAAAGATAGCTTTCTTCAAAACAATAAATAAATTTGTAGTTAAAGATGGAATCTTATACAAAAAAGCTATTAGAGGGATTTTATTGGAATGTTCTCACGATGATCAAATTGGTCCTATCTTAGAACAACTCCATGATGATTCTAATTTGTTTTATGAATCTCCTAAGTCCACAATGAAACATATAGTTCGTTATGGTTATTATTAGGCTAGTATGTATTAAGATATTAGTTTGAAATTCAAAGATGCTACAAATGTCAAATTCATAGATCAAAGATCAAAAGAGCTAGAGCTCCCTTAAATTGGTAATTGTCAATAGACCATTTTAGCAATGGGGCCTAGATTTCATTAGTACAGTTACTCCTTTGAGAGAAAGACATAAGTTTATTTTTACAACTATCGATTACTTTACCAAATGGTCTGAAGCAAAAGCTCTAAGACAAAGTTCAACATAATATGTGATTAAATTCTTGGAAGATTAGATTTTAAGTTGTTTTGGTTTACCTGAGGTGTTGGTATTCGATAATGGACCTGATTTCAATATGAAGAGTTTATAACATGGGCATTGGAAAAATCCATTTTTCTATTTTCTTTTTCAAATTATTATCCTCAAGGAAATAACTTAGATGAATCTATAAATAAAAAGCTTATTTATTACATTAACAAGTCAATGGATGGAAATTTAGAAAATTGGATTGATTACTTGCAATCTGCATTATGGGTTGATCGTATTAGATATAAGAAGGATATTGGAACATCAGCTTATAACTTAGTCTATGGTTTTCCTGTAAGAATTATGAACAAGATTAAAAGTTCAACCTCAGATTTTGTGCAAAAATATAGTGAGAAAACTGATAGAGATAGAAGTTTCATGACCTTGCTCATCAAAAGAGAGACTAAAATGGATAGAGCTAGAGATAACTTACTAAAGAATGCCTTTCAAGTTAAAAGGTGGTTTGATAGAAAGGCTTTGAAAAGAACTTTTAAAGTCTATGATCTTTTATTATTATGGAATATGAAGAAACCTAATAAGTTTTTGGTAATATGGATTGGTCCATTTTAGATCCAAAAGCAACTATCAGAAGACATTTACAAATTATCGATGCTAGATGGAATAGAGTTGCAATTTCCATATAATGCTTTACATATAAAACATTACTTTGGACAATTGCGAATGACTTAAACCTATATATATATATTAATAAATATATGTATATAGTATAGTAGTATATGTATGTATATAACTATGATAATATTTAGTATACGAAGTAGTGAACAGTGAACCTTTTATATAGAAACTTCAATATGTATACGTCTAGTAGTAGCATATATAGTAAATATATGTTTAGACTTATATGATATTTAACTATAACATATATATATCCTATACGTATGCTTTAATAAGTCTATATAATATTATAAAAACATGTATACGTTAAAGTACTATTTAAAATATATTTAATTTAAATTGTTAGTTTAAAAATTAAATTTAGATTATTTTAAGTAATCATTACTTGTAAGTGGAGTGATAGTTAGATAACCATTAAGTGGTAAATTAATTTCAACAACCAAATAGTGGAATTTAAAATGGCCAACCATATGATGATGGATAATAAATAAGTTTTTGCAAAGTGGAAAATTTGGTTGGTAGAATTGGTGGGAATTTCAAATTTATCTTACACTATATAAAGAAATGTGGGTTGCTTGGAAATGCATCATTTTACAATTCAAGGCTTAAGTGAAAAAGCAAGTGAAGTATTTGAATATGAGGAAGAAAGATGGTACTTGGAGAGAGGACAATAAGAAGGCCTTTTATCCCATATGTTGTGGGATGTTGTCCAGAACATGTATTGAGAGCTTATTGTAAAGCAATTACCTGTGGAGCATCTAGTGAAAGCCCTTTCTTAATTTGGCTTTTAGATGAGTTTAGATTTCTCACTGGTGGACTTTCTATACATTCCAATGTTTGGGGAAGCTTTCATGAATGTGCCACTCAAGCTGAATATTAAGGAGAGTTTAGTAAAGATGATTCTTGGGGAGAGGATTTCATGTCTCAAGACACATAAGCAACTAGTTGAAGAGAACCTCAAAAACCAGTAGTGGAAAAAATGGATGAAAAAGAAGCAAAGACATGTATTGAAGATAAAGGTGAAGACCAAGGTGAGGCTTCAACTAGGCAAGAAGAGGAAAGAAAGGCATTCATCACAACTAAAATTACATGTGAAAGGACTCTTAATATGAGAATGCTTAAAAGAGTTACTCTAACTATTCTTTTTCCACCCACAGAATAGTTTACATGATGTTGAGTTTGTATAGTTTCCCAAGTTTTATTAGGAATGAGGTTTTTATTACATCAAACGAAAGTTTGATGAAAGTTTTTCTTAAAAAGATTTGTGCATTTGTAAAAATTTTGAATAAATTCTTGTTTTGGAGATGATTTAGTTGGTGACTTATTTTGAACAACATGGATTTCAAAGGAGTTTTAGGTGGGGGAATGAAATGTTGGTACATTTCAGCCATTTTATGGAGCAAAAATATGAAATTAATATATATGGAAAAATGATATATAAGAATAAAAAGATATGCAACATTGCCTATCTAAGTTTTAGGAAAATGATCAATTTAGTGTTGCTCTTTTGGTTGCCATATTCACATGGAGTGCAACTAGGAATATGAGATAAATTATTTCTGAGTATCTCCATATTGTTGAGTTAAAGTGGATACATAGGCAATTAAAATTTCTTCTACTTGAAGTTAAATTTAGCATAAGCCTATTACAAGTCCTTATATTTAAGGATTCAGGTGGAAGAAATCAACTTGGAATAAGAAATTTGACAAAACTCATGGCTAAGTTATCAATAATTTGACACGTTTATAGATGAGAAATGCACTGCAACATTATCAAGGGAAATCCTCTATGACTAACTTTTGGATTTCTACTCTGGAAAGTGAAAGAAAATAGTTGAAACCAGGGAGTAGTACAGGTTTGCAATTGATTTATGAGGTAATATCTAAGTTTATTAGAACATCAATAAATTGTGAGTTACCACTATCAATCAAAATCCTTGCTCCAACAAGAGTAGAAACAATTAACGAGCTCATCATCTCAACCATTATATTATCAAGTGAATTTTTGTTGCCTAAGAAATGACATCTACCCAAGAGGAAAAAAATAACAACAACGGAATTTTACTAGTAATATCACATCATGAATTTTCCTTGCACAACCATCAAAACCAATGAATTTCACACTTTCCTACACGCGGAAACTTAATGGTGATAACTGCAATTTTCGAAGGAAAAAATATAACCCTAATGCATGGCAGTGTTGGTAGTATGGCCAAGGTATGCTAGAAAGCATAGAAAGATGATTAAACGTACAATAGTAGTTTAGTTTGGCCAAAGAGGGCCAATTGAAAACCCTAAAGGAAACCAAGAAAAATAAATAGTTCAAATTTCAATAGTGATGGCAATGATAGAGGCAGTGTTAATGCAGGGACCATGATGGTTGGAGATGTAGTTTTCTCAATAGTGATGGAGTTGGAAGGATCGACATTTGCAGGACAAAGATGAGCCAACAGGTGGAGCTCAAAACATTTTTGGACAAATCCACAATCAATAGAACACACAACAACGTGCCAAGGGTGCTCGATGATGTTATGAATCCAACATGTGCTTGCCCATCATGGTGACATAACTCATATCAGTGGACAACACAACAGTAAAGGCAATGAGGCAACAAACAATGCAGTGGTGAAGGTAGTGAGGTAGTGGTGATACAACAACAACAAACGCTTGTGCTTGAACTATACTAGGAAAAATCACATTTCATATTTTATGCTCGAAGCTGTGGTTAAGAATTATGAAAAATGTTACATGTACTATGGTGGCTATAAGTCATAACATAAGTTTGGAAAGGTAATACACACACAAGTGGCAAGGTTACAGTTTAAAAGGATGGATCTATAGAGATTTATTTGTTCAAAGTAAATTTCCACATGAAGGTTATATAAAAACCTAACTAAATTTCCTAAACATTTGTATTTGAAAGGACAGTTGCCACTTATGGCATGTATTTCTTCAATTTTTGTAACTTCCTATGATAACTTTTATGGTATTTGTTATTAAGGAAGCACTTGGCAATCATAGCTTAAATTTCTCATAATTCTCATGGAAGCTATAACTCCTAAGGTGGTTATAAGTTTATATGCTTAAGATATTTGTAAGATCCATAAACTCTCATGATTATTGTAACAACCTTAAGGTTACTGTAAAAGGACCTTTGAAGGTAGATTTAAAAAAAGGGGGGAGATTTTGAAGGAATAAGGAGAATTTGGAAAAGACAATTGAAGACTACTTGTAAGATGGCTTGCTAAAGACATCATTTTGGCTGCTTTGTTTTAATTCTATGAGTTCATTTCTTCCCATTGTGTTTTAGTTACTTAGCTAATGGTTTAGGTAGTATCATGTTTGGCTTTTAATTTTGAGATTTTTCCTAGGTTGCTTTTATAGTTATGTTTTTATGCAATATTAGACTCATATTACGATTTTCCATAGAAGAGCTTATGTTATTGAAAAGCCTCAAGAGCAATTTCATAGTAATGTCTTAATGAAATTGCCTATTTTGAGTATAGAGAATCTAGAAAAATCTTTGGTATTTTGAAATGACTAAAATAGCTTCATTGTTTTAAAATGTATTTGGTATTTCAATCTAGAAATTTTCAAATTTTTTGAAAGCTCCATTGAATGCAATCTGTGACAACTATTAACTAGCCAAAATAGAGACTCATACTTTGTCGTTTATGCAATGATTTTTGATAGTATAATAAGATTGTCTCTGAAATTTCTTGTTGGGCTCTAGAAGTTTGGATAATTCATAGTTATTGAATTAGGAATCACTTTATTATGAAGTGTTTTTGATGTCAATTTATCTTGCTTAAATATTTTAGATTTCACACAAATCTGCTTTCTTTTCTTTCTCTTTCTAAGTCCATTGAATCTTGCTCTATTTCTAGTTTTCTTGTGGATTTTCTCTCTAGGGGAAATTAGGAGTAGATTGGTAGAATTATGTTCAAATGTTTTTGTAAAATTTTATTGGTTACAAGTAGTGTATTATAGGGACCATATAGACTATGTGATTAAACAAAATAGAAATCTCCAACAACTCATAGTATGTAACAAAGTTTGTTGGCTCATTTTTATGATTGCCCAATACAGTTTTATACACAACCCAATCACTTCAACATTCATAATAGCAAACACATACTCATGTTTAGTTCATTATATAATCATTGAGTTTAGTAGGAGGTATCTGGGCCTTAGTGTTGCCAAAGACTAGCAAGCACCTAAATCCTATTTGAAGAACACCTTCAATCCCATGACTTCCAAGGTCCGAGATCATGAGGCATCCCCAACATTAGTAATATGGTCTCAAATGATCACTAATAGTTATTCATGTCTAGTTGCTTAATGTGGCTATCCATTAAATTCCTAGTTAGGATGTAGAATGCCTTCCAGATATTGATCATACTATAGGTCTATTATAGTGGTGTCCCCTTTGGTGCTCATTCCTCTCTTGATCCTCTCTTCTATACCTATGCCTTCTCAGTTCATGGTTTTATTCATCAGAGTATCTTGGATGATGATCATATGATCATGAGTTCTTCCTTCTTCCCTATCATGGTCTCAGTACCTTTGTCTCCTCCTATCAGAGTCCATTGATGATCATGAGGATGAAGATGAGGTAGTAGGAGAATGATGTTAGCTCATCCTCCTTTGGTGACTCTAGTATTCCTCCTTGTGGGATCTACTAGAAGCTCTTGGCCTAGAGTTCTACCTATACTTGGAGTTTTTTGCTTATCTTATAGGTGTCTTTGCAATGGTGGAATGTAATTGAACTTTGATAGGTTCTTTAGGTCAAATGATAAACATTTGGGAAGGGTCCTCATGATTCTGATGGAGTTTCTCTATGATAAATGCATCACCATCAAGTTCTTTTAGGAAAATTGGAGTTTCCTTTTTTATGTACATGTTTAATCCTCATAGCAACATCTCTCTTCACTTATGCCTCTGTGGGTTGGTAGGGTCTTGTCATATGCTTGGTCACATGGTACCCTTGTTGTACATGTCTAGATTCATCCCCCTTAAGCTTGTTTAAAGCATGCTAAGTTTTCAACATTCTGGAGGTAGAACTATGTTGCCATGTATGTCTTTCCACTTCATTTGCCCATCTTGGTGAAAGATGAAAGTAAAAACCAAATAGTAAGGATCATTGTAAGTGCATGAGATTCTTATTTGCATGGGCATACCCTAGTCTTCTTCATTACTAGTTCTATCATTGTTCCTTTTCTGTTCTTTAGTAGGTGGTGATTTGTCTTTAGTTGAAGCCATGTTGAAAACATGATGTTCCCTTAAGTGTGTGTTATTAAATTACTTAAGGGTTATGTGATTTAGCCTATAAATTCTAAATACAACAAACTTTGTGAAATTAATTATTAGAATACATTGACACATCCCCAGAAATGGTGCCAATGATAAGCAGTTGAGCAACCTAACATCCAACTATACAAGTCACAAGTGTTCATGTGTGAACCGATCATAATCCATGGATGAGACAATGTTGGTATGCTAGTAACTGAGTTAAGTTCATGATCATTGTCTTCCCACATGGAGCTTGTGAAGTCTAAGTGTATGGTTTAGCTTACCGTGAGGCGTATGATAGTTGATATTGTTTGGCCACTAATGCTCCTAAGTGTAGTCATAATTAAAGTACAAGTAAGTGTTAAGTCTAAGTAATAACAAATAAACAAATCTATTCTAGCCTAATGTAATGCGTAGTCATTCCTAATTTTCCATACACACCTTGGACTTCATGTAACCTTTATTGGGCTACCAAGCATTATGCTACTGCGTGTAGCAAGTAATAACACTGCTAGGCTTACCAAACGATTATACTTAAGTGCTCAAAAGCAGTTGTACTCATTCTGCTTACTATCAATAGTAAAAATAAAGTACTTGAAAAAGTAAAGAATTAAACTAGGAAAATAGTAAACATTATTTCTATGCACAAACTGTGTCCAAGTACAATCTGTTCAAATAAAGATTTCAATCAATCACTAGACATCACATTGCAGGCATTCACTTCTATTGCTAAACTACGAAATAAAAATACAAGAATTTTAGTAAGGTATAGAATGAAAAGTTGTTGGATTGTGTGTCCAAGTATCATATTTATAGGGATGCACACATCCCAAGACATCATATCAACAATGATGTATCATGAGAAGTGACATTGGATCAATGACATTGTTACTACAATATTGTTTGGATGAGAATTTTGACTTTATCATATAGGATCACATTAATTTATAAAAGAAAATTATCTTGGACAAATAATAGATATATATCATAAAAATATAACTAAACTAGTAAGTATTTTAATGAAAAAAGGTTGTTTCTATGCAAATACCAAGAAGATCAGGGAATGAGGAAAAACCTAACCTCTTTTTCACTCACTATGTCTACATTCAAATGCAAGTTCCCAACTCATAAGATTTGGGAAAAAATTGTGATCCTATATTCTAGGTTGAAATGATGCTCCCATAAGTATTTTAACTTCACAAGAAATTTTCCACTAAAATTATAACTCATTGTTGTATTTTGTTTTACATATTTAGAATAATTCATGTATTTTTAATTATCTTTATTGATCGATATTATCTTCCAAAAACCTAAGTAACTGATATCTATATCCAATATAAACTTTTCAAAGTTACCAACACATCATCTAACTACGAATGCTTATATTCTTTAATACAAAATCAATAACCTTCTTGTTTAGAGTAATACAAAATTGTCAATATTGATATTCACATGATTTACTTTGATACAAAGTAGTTTTGAACATCTTGTATTTCTTTCATTTAATAGGTAGTTGGTACTTGAGTAATAATGTGTCTCAATTTGGATGTGTTTTCTCTTTTGAGGAACATCAATGCCCATCTCACCAAATAAAAGAGTCAATGAATGAGCAAACCTAAGCTCAAGGAGAATTCATTAATGACCATATCTAATCTCCAAGAAAGTC
Source organism: Gnetum montanum (assembly GCA_015680685.1). Classification (NCBI taxonomy): domain Eukaryota; kingdom Viridiplantae; phylum Streptophyta; class Gnetopsida; order Gnetales; family Gnetaceae; genus Gnetum; species Gnetum montanum. The sequence continues at coordinate 539,734 of MNCI01022151.1, read as the reverse complement.
AATTAATGATAAAAAAAATTTAACCTCTTTGAGTAACTATGTTGAGGCTTGAAATCCATGAATGAGTAAATCTTACCTCTAAGAAAGTCCATCAAAAGGATCATCATCCAAAGCCATAGTACTCATGTTGCTAAGTGGGCTTCTAGAAGGGTTGGTATATGGGCAAAAGCCTAATGTCTTTGAGTGGTTGCATCTAGGCTTGAACCCAAGTCTTTAACTTGAGAAACAAGCACTTTACCATCACTTTAAATGATAATCCCTACCTCTAAGAAAGTTCATGAAAAATCAAAAACCAAAAATAAACATCTTTGAGTAACTATGCTAAACACATCTAACTTCACCTTAAATGATTATGCCTAAGTTTAAACCCACCTACCCTCACCTTAAGTGAAAAAGAAACTTCTTTGAGTAACTGTGCTTACACTTGAATACACCAAACCTCATCTCAAATAACTACATCCAAGTTTTAACCCACCTAACCTCACCTTAAATAACTATACCCAAGTTTTAATACACATAACCTCACCACCATAAGTAACTGCCCATCGATTCAAGTTAATAAATGAGTAGGAATAAGAAAAGTTAATGAAGGAGCAAGAATAAACAAAAACCTAACCTCACCTCCAATGAGGATTAGATATGCATAAACCTAAGATGAGAAACAAAGCAAAAACCTAACATCCCTCTTCTTCGGTTGTCAATGCTTGATGGTCCCTAAAGTATTTTCTCCTCACAAATACTCTTTTCACGCCCTATAAGCGTTCCCCAAATTACCTAAAGTATTTTCTTCTCACAAATACTCTTTTCACAACCTATAAGCATTTTCCAAATGACTAAAAATAATATACAAATTATTCCATTTGTGCCATCCACATAATTTGTGTTAAAGAGTCCAAATTATTCTCATCTAGATTTTTTTATTAATTGTTACATTCACATCTAGATTTCTTTATTGATTGCTATAAAGAATTGAAATGATTCTCAAATACTCTCTCATACATTGTTCTATTTTTGTATCAAATTACTTTTTATTAATTGTTTTGAAAAATCCAACTTAATTCTCAAATACTCTTAATTTCTTTGTCCTACATTATTCTATCTATGGTCTTCAAATAAAATTTTTAGGCAAGGATACCTTGATGCTACAACGACTCTTAAGCTTACATTCAGATTAAGCTAGTTCTTATTTAGCCAACTCAAAAATAAACTTCAAAAAGATTTTAGATAGACATTCCAACCTATAATGGGATGTCCCAATTAGCCGTTTCTTAGTCATTGTATGAATTTCAAGAAATTTTTGGAAATTAAAAGGCTATAAAACAAAGTGAAATTCTTGGAAAATGAACAAGCACTATTCATGGAGCAATTCCATTATTGTATATCAAGTGAATTGGCTTTGTTCCTCATTGTGTTCATCATTTGTGAATTATTGTATGTGTTAAGAGCTTTATTACAAGGAATTTGTATAATGAGTTACTGATGAGTAGTTGGATATCCCAACACTATACCATACAAGTCACAAGTGCACATGCATGACCAGATCGTAATTCATGAATGGACAATGTAAGTATGATAGAAGTTGATAATCAATTCATGATTGTTGTCTTTCCACTTTGATTTAGTGAAGTGTAAGTGCATGATTTAAATCTTAGGCATATGATATCTTGATGTTGTTGGCTCATGTTGTTCCTAAGTGCAAACATAATGAAAGTGAGAAAAACATTCTAAGTTTAAGTGATAACAAAAATGTAAATCTACTTTATCTTATGGCAATGAGTAGCTATTCTTGGCTTGCTATACACATCTTGGGCTCATGTAACTATTACTAGGTTACCAAGTATTATGTTACTAGGCGAACCAAGCAATAACACTACTGAAATTACCAAACAATTATACTTATATGCTTGAAAATAGTCATACTTGTTACGTCTTATTGATGAACATGAAAAAGTAAAGAGCTTGAAAATATAAAGAACTATACTAAAATAAGAATATTTAAGAAATGAAAGTTAAACTAAGTAAAGAAATTAGCTAAGAAAAAAAACAACAAATTGGATCCTGTAATGGTGGAAAATAAACTTGATCTTTATTTTTGTTCATGAACTGTGCCTAAGTACAATCCACTTGAATAAAGATTGCATTTAGATGTTTAACATCGCACTATGGGCATTCACTCTATCACTAAGTTTAAACTACAAAAAGAAACTATAGGAGTTTCCCTAAGGGTGGAATGAAAGTTGTTCATTGAAACGACTACGTATTAGTATTTATAGGGGTGAACAAGACCCACTACATCACATCAACAATGACATATGTAGAGCTATAATGTCATAGACATGATATCATAAATGCAATTTTGTAGATATGATATTGTGGCTCATCAAAAATAGGTTTTATCATATCCCACAACTGACTCAAAACTTATCCTCGAGTTAAAAAACAGGAGGATAGATTTCATCACAAAATTGGGAGGTATACTCAAATTGTGACATGAATACTTATATACATGAGTAAATGATTCTAAATGCCACATTGTGGTTCAAGTCATATTTTACAAACTTCTCATGCATAGCATGATGGATGCAACTAACAATAAACAAAACAAAACAAAATGAAAAAGCTTGATGTAGTCTTTAAGTTCCTAGAAATGGAGGCTCCTCTATCGTATTCTTTCCTTTATCATCAGGAATTTGAAATTGGTATAGTTAAGAAGTGCCTAAAGCTTCTCTTCCTCTGACCTAGGATTATGTACCATTCATGAAAATTCTATGAAGGCTGATAGCATTGGTACTTTCCATGAGCATGATAGTTGGAGAAATATCTTGTTGGCTTTCATGTACAAAACTATGAACTACCTTCTCTCCTCTTCAAATGCCTTGACCACCTTTCTCAATTTTTGGTAATCAGTCATTTTGTGGGCTACATTTGCTGCTACATCTTTTTGACCTTGGTAGATGACTTTTGCTACTTCAAGTTAAGAGTTTGCAAAGTGTAGTTTCTATTGGGCATCTTTCTTGTTTGCAAACTCCTTGTCGTATAGTGCATACACAATGGCTACATGTTGCTATAGCTCATTTCATAGTCTACCTACTATTAACATTGCTAGATTAGCATATTGAAGGTTTGCAAACCCCATGTACTCTATGAGATGTTCAATTTGTAGTTATTTACTCTTTACTTTAGCCTACTAGACATGAGATAGCCTATCCAAAATCAACTTCCAATCAGGTGTTTGTACTATAATTGAACTAATATTGGCCTTGATAATCTAAATTTCTTTTTTCATTGATTTTCTTATACATGCCTAGTTGATCTCTAAAGTGTTTCTCGAGCCATTTTTGTTTCCTGGCCTCATTCTGCCATATGCTGATTTAATCGATAGTGAAGACTTCTTTTAATAATAGGGTTTGATTTTCTTTGGCCAATTTATATATGTCCTAGTTAACTCTAATAAATTATTCTCTTAATTGATGAATGCTTTCTTTGAGAAAATTTTTCTACTTTTCAATGTCTATTAACATTGTATTACCTATAGCAAGTTTCTTATTTTCTTCTTCTAAGATACTTATGTCTTTGACATGTGCATATGTTTGTGCTTCTACCATTGATGTATTCCACATAGCCTTTTCTTTCTTCATCTCTACTTGAATATTTCTTGCTATGAGTTGCCTCACTTATTTTATTATAAATTGATCTAGCTAGTCTAAGGCTATATACTGTGCAAGGTCTCTTCTTTTCGCTTTCAATGCTACTAACTCAGCTTGTAATCTTTGCACTTCATTTTTTGCATGTTCTGCCTCTTTCTCTACCATGATGAGCTTTCTCTTTGTTGCAATTAAATCAAATTGGACTATAGTAATATTTCTAGGGATATCGAGGAGATTTTGAATTACTTGTCCTATCTAGAGTAATCGATCAAGGATATCTTTGTGTTATGTTGGAGTCATAGATGTTTCGAAAAGCATTTCAACATTTCTTATTCTTGTAATATTTCTTGGTCGCACAATGGAAACATTAAAGGATTATTTAATGTGATTAGTAATTACTTCTGCTACTCTTGCTACATCTTAATGTTACATCACCACTACTATGGCTCCTTCTTCAATTTCTAGCATAACTTGTAAAGATGAAGATTTAGCATTCCCTAAAATCTATTGTTCCTAGTCATCATCCTCTACTCCCTATAGAGATACCTAGCTACTAGTAGGTCCTATTGATATAGTAGGCCTTACGGAGTTATCCCTAACTCAGTATAATGCAGAACCTTTCCAAGCTCCCCCAACTAATTATTTTTGTGATCCACTGCAAGTGCCTCATAGAAGGCTAGTAATCTTATTATGCAAGAAGAGCACTTTGTCCAGGTCTATCACCAATAAATGTTGATCCACTGGGGGGTCTTGCTTCTTATTATCTAGTTGTTAGAATGTCACTTGCTAGTGTGGATCCTACTACTTCTTCAGTGCCTATTGGCTTCTCTAGTTGATCCTTCTTTAGTAGCACTGATTTGGACATCTCAACGTATGATGCATTCTAAGCTTTCCTTAGAACATCATTGGTGTATCCCAGAATATTGACTTGTTTTCAAAAATTTATAATGAGGCAAGGGAATGGTAGTTTCAGTTTCCCTACCTTCTTCTCTTCAAATCTTCTCTGTATTCCTGAAAAGAACAAATGTGCTATGTTGGTATTAAATTTTCCCATGAGAATGGCACTTCCTCTGGTAGCATAGGTGGAAATTCTATTAAGACTTTTGGTAGGAAACAGGTGGTAGGTTCCAATCTGAAAATAGATCTTCTCCTTGGTAGTTAATTTGCTATACTCCTTGTCCTCTTTTCCATATGCTCTCTACAGCCATAGATTCTCTACATTAGTGTAGGATCTAGTGGATATCTATGCTGCATTTGCTCTAACATTTGAAATATTAAGTCCCTTTGCAATAGCTTCAATAAAGTAAGGCACAAAGACTCCTTCGATCTTAATGGTAGCATCATCTTGTTTATTTTTCTAGAATTGGTATACTTCTCCCAGGTAGCATTCATCATTACATGATATAGGTGGTCATAAAGGAGATGCTTGGAGTTGGGTTCAGATGCCTCAAGAGCAAACTCCATGAATGATTCACATTTTAGTTCCACAATTACAATGGACATGATGCACTTCTCTTGAATAGCCTAGACGAATTCTATTAATAGTGTGAGGCATTAGTTTTTCTAGATCTCATGGTGCTTCTACCTCAACCTGCATAGTTTGTTCAATAGAAAGTGTTTGTTGGTTAATGCTAAAGGATTGGGCTTCTTGCTCTGCTTGTGGTGTTGGTTGTCTAGCTTATCCTCTACATTGGCCTCATGGCCTTTTACTTTCATGCTGTGAGGGTTTTTTTGCTGAGGATCTTTTGGGAATCATTTGCAATCATCAAAGATTTATTTAAGCTTATACAAGGATTTAAATAGATCTATAGTATTCATATTCCTTTCTTAGATCTTTGCTTTTGTTCAAACTTTTATTCTTATTATTTCTAATGGCTCTTACTATGATTGTAGAGTTAAAACATTAAAAAAAACCTTGTTTACTATTCTTTTAATTATTAAGACTTCTCATAGTTATCTTTTCTTATTTAGTTTGTTATTGGATGGTTAGCAAGGAGAATTGATTAGGTTCATTAGGCTTTTATTCAATTAATTGATTAAATATTCTTATTTGTTCTTTATTCTTACCCTTGATATTGTCTTTAGGTGTTAGCAAAATTTGGCTCAATGTGGCTCTTCTACTCATCATAATCTCCCCCACGACTAAGTTGATCACTCCATGATCAAGATGGTTTAAAAATCATAAAAATCAGAGCTATGGTGAAGAAGTTAGGGAGCTTGGAATTTTATGTATCAAAGGCTCAGAAACATACCATGAACTCCCCTTACTTTAAAATGTGAAAATAAAAAAATTTTTAACTCCTCATGCATATATATAGATTCTTGTTGGCATGACATCAAAGATGCGATATCATAGTTGCAACAACATAGGGTTTAATACATCGTAGCTACTGCCAAAAAAATTTTATTTTAAGCACTTTTTGATGAAAGAATTGAGTCAAATGGATAGTTTAGAAGATGTAGAATTTTTCTAAAGAGTCTTTGATTATATATGATGCTTAGGTTACAAAAACTTGGTGATCAAAGATCATATAGAACGAAACTTTGGCAAATAAGGTTAATTAGATGTATAAGAGATGGTAGTAAAAATTTCCAAAAGTATGATTAGATATGAGAATTTAGGAAGGTAAACATTGATGGTTAAAGTGTCTTAGAGGTAACAAGATGATTTTGGAATTTGTCTTCAAGTATGGAATACAAGAGTTATACAAGTGGATCCTCCCTAAAGCAGGCTTTATCCCTTAGTGCCCTTGTATAACCATGCCTATAAGTATTTGTAGGTACTAAAGGAGTTGAATGTGGAACATACCTATCTTGTAAAACATGCATGTTAGTGTTGCCCAAATGAGAAAATAAAAATATATTATATAAAACCATTGAATTATGATCATATATATGAGTGAGGTGGAATAGGATTAGAAAGCATTACAGAAATTGGAACGTGAGGTATCTTTCCATAGGCGTAATGAACTTTTGTGTGTAAGATATGGTTAAGGTAATCATTAGGCCTTCCATCCAAGTTCCAAATCAAGTCCATACCACTTACCAATGACATTGCATTACATCATCCCAAAACTAACAACTACAAGACTACCACTATTGCAAGTACTAACACTTGGCAATGAAGTTCAAGGAAGTAGTTTATTAATAGCACACTTTATTTTTGAGATTTCTGAGCAGCCACCTACATTTAGGCATGGGTAATGTGTCTTTTTAGTGTGACCCCAAAAAAATTTATTTTTTGCATTTATTGTGTTTTAAATGTGTCGACCTTACCAGAGGACTAGCTTTAGGCATGGGTAACATGTTTTTCCAGTGACATGCTAGGGCAACACTTATTTTATTCATACTTCCACTTTTTGTTAGAACTCAAGTAAATAATACAAGTTAACAATAGGATAAGACTTATAGTAGTAGTCTTTGGAGAATCCACATATCCCCTTGATGTCACGACCTTCTCATTCTCACTTGGTTCTTTATTTGTCTATCTAGGCATAATGATCATAATTTATTTTAGTTTTATTGTGAAAAGAATATCATTATGATGATGGTAAGAATCTCTTATTATTGGAAATGAGTGAATGGATAGTATGGTCTCACTATATATATAATCAGTTCTTCCATGATTTGATAACATAGGGTAATTTTCACATTATTGGAACCACATCTTACTTTATTAGACAAATCTATAAAAATATGTACAAGAAAAATGATGAAAATCATAGAAAATGATAAAAATAGTAAAATATGGTAAAAATGTAGAAAGAATTTAAAAGTTATTAAAGAATAGAAAATGATTGAGAAATGGAAAAAATCAAGGAATAGAATAAATATCAAAGAATGTGAAAAAGTAGTAAGTAAAAAGTATAACAAAAAAATTTATAAACTAGAAAAATAAGAAAACAAAAAAGTTGAAAAGCACATATCAGTTCCTAAGTTAAGATAGGGCATCTCCCCCATGATTGAACTCTTGGGTGGGGGGGAGTGGGTGTGGGGCGGAAGTGTTCAAAACATGGACCCTAGATCTCTTAGATCATACACTCTAGGTTTCTTATTTATCATACTTAGTGATTTAGATTTTCATTTATTATCCCATCTGACATTGATGATAATCAAACTTTGATCTTTTGAAGATACATATTCTATTGGACTAGATGGTCTTTCTATTTTACAAGATTCAACTATGTTTTCTTGTTTATTCTTAATTTGAGATATCAAGTCTCCATGTTTACTACTTATTATTGGTGTGTGATTATAGTTTAGGATATCCTTTTTTAGGTTCTCTTTTTGGATCATTTTCTTGAGGTAGGAGTTAATAAGTGAGTTGGATGTTTCTATGCATATTTTGGATGGTTTTATGCTCTCATAGTTTAACTATTGAGTGTCTTTTGGTATAGTGGTCACTGCCTCTTCTTATACACATACTTATTTCTCACATTTGTTATGGACTGGTGGTGCAAGGATTGTGTTGAGATTTTGAAGTTTAGGTTCATAATTGCACCCTTCTTTAGCATCAGTAATGCATGCATCTATTGTATATGTATGCCTCCTTTCTCATCTTCCTTGGAAATTTCAAAGACTAAGTCTCACATTACTAACTTAGCATCACTTGTGCTAAGTCATGCTCCCCGCATAATGATAGGAAATTCTCTATCATCATTCTTTACATCAATTACAAGAAAATTTTTTTGGATAGGACCACCCATTAATAGTGGTTACCACATCTTCTATCTATCTCAAATTGCTAATGACTGAATGATCTACAAGCTCTAGTCTTATGTTACAATTATTTAATGACTGTAGGTTCCATTCCTTGTATGTTTCTTGAGATGTCAAGTTAACTCTTAAACCTAAGTTGAGTAGATCCTTGCATGGTGAATTTCAAGAAATTTGTAAATAAATTAGAGGATTTCCTAGATCTATTCTTTTCTAAGGAATATTTCCTACTTTTATCTAGTCTAATATTGTATCAGTTAGCATGATAGTTGTAATATTTTGATTTGATTTTCATGGAAGCATAGTGGTTGTAGGAGGATCTATCACAAAAGAAGCATGACTAGATGAAGTCCTTACTCTATCAACCTTTTCTAGAATTCCCTTGAAGAAAGGATGTTTTCAAGATTTACATTTAGTATTGTTGATATGATCCTCTTTCTATATATTCATTGCCCTGGTAGCACTTTTCTATTGAAGTTGTGATGGCAGTTCTCCTTACATGACATGTGGCGATACTAGTGGAGAGAGTTAAGATATTTGACTAATGAACCAACTATTGGATGATGTGTGTAAGGATTTGAATCCATTCCTGGAGTAGTGGACCTATAATACTCTAGTGGATAGTAGTGAGAGGAAGAATGGACTAAAGCATTTCCCAGAGAGATTGGAAATTAAATGTAATATCCATAAGGATCAAGTTGCCTATATGGATATTGCTACCTCAGCAGTGGCATTCCCCACACTTATGGCTATTGCCACTACTACTGATATTAGTCTTGTGATTGAAGATAGGCTTCGCTTGGATAGTATAATGGTTGATAAGGTTATTGGAAATTACCTTGTGAATAGGGTAGTCATCTTGGCATTTGTTTCTTGAAAAATTTTGGATTAAGCACATATGCCCTAGACTCTTGCAAGTGGATCATGATAGGACAACATCTCTTAAGATGTTCATATTGGTTCACTTTGCATCCTTCTTTATCTTCCAAATGGAAGTCTATTAATTTCTCAACTGTAACAACTTTTCCTTTATGTTTGTAATTCTCTTGCCCATTAACTCTTCTTTTCTTCTTTTCTTTGTTCTTGTTTAGCGCTTGTTCAGTTTTCTCATAAACTATCTATTAAGTCCCACATTTTCCTACCTTTTTTGCAATGTCATTGACTAATTTCTGGGTAGGTAGAGTCTTTTTTAGATTGACATTCTCCAAGGTTTTGTCTTCTTATCTATAGCACACTCTAACATCTCTTTTTCTTATTGTCAAGTCTTGATTGTATTCTTCAGCTAATTTCCTTTTTTTTAATTCTTCTTTTCTTTTGCCACACGATCTATTAATCTATGAGGCTGATGGGTTGTCCTTCTTAATAATCTACCTTAGGTATATACCCCACGAGTTTCTCTAGTTTTTTTCTTAACCCATCAATAATATGCCTTGTTTCCTTTGTGAAAATCCATGGCCTGGGCATCTATGCAGTAAAGAATAATATCTACCTATTGTTGCATCAATGAATTTAGATATCCCTTCCTTCCATCCTTGGATTTTTTCCTTAAATTGGACACTCTTGAAAAGGTTTGATACTTGTCATTAAAAGGTTCTAGCATGGTACTCCATCTTCAAATAGATTTTGGTTCTAAGGATTAGTACCATCTCTTTGCTTCCTTGATGATAGTCCTAGAAAACAACTTTGACCTTTGCCAATCACTCTTGATATTCTAAAGGGCACATGCATCATGGAATGCTTAAAAATGGTGTTGTTGATCCGCATTATATCCAGCTTCAAATTTGAGAATATTATTCATGTCTAGTCACTTGATGCGACTATCCCTTATGTGCCTAGTAGGGATATACACTGCTTCTCTAATGTTAATCAGGCTGCTAGTGGCTATTAGGGGTTCTTCATGATCTTTGAGTTTGTAAACTCTATTGTAGTTATGATTCCTTTGATGCTCATAGTATCATTCCCTTTCTTCATGTTTGATCCTCTCTATTCATTGTTCAAAATCATTTTCTTCTTCATCAAGATATATTCTTTGATATTCATATCTCTCATGATTTGTACATCTTTCCCTATCATAGCCTTTGGGTCTTCATTCCCTCTTGTCGGATTTCACTAATGATTGTGAGAAGGAAGAGTAAGTAGTTGGAGAATGGTATCAATTGGTTCTCCTTCTATGACTTCGTGATTCATTCTCTTGTGATTCTATGAAAGCTTTAGGCCTTGAGTTCTACCTAGGTTTAGAGTCTTCTAATCTCTCCCAAGTGTTTCTCCAAGGATTGAATGTGATTGTATTTTGTTAAGTTCCTCTAGATAAATGATAGATGTCTATGAATGGGATTCATGACTTTGATGAAGATCATTTGTTAGGAATGTATCATCATTTATTTCTTCCAAGACAATATTGTGAGTTACTTTCTTTCCTTTATTATTCTCATGTCTTGTCTCCATGGAAGCATTCCTTCTTACTTGCACTTTTGTGGATTGATATGGCCTAGTCATATGTTTAGTAACATGATATCCCTCTTGTGCATGGCCAAGGTTCAACCTCATTAAGGTTTCCTGTAGCATTGATGGTGTCGAATGTTCAGGAGGCAAGATTACGTTGCCTTGCAAATCTCTTCACCTTAATTATTTATCTTGGTGGAAGATAAATATGAAATCAGGTTAATATGAATCTATATGAGCATATGAGATTTTTCTTTGCATGGACACACTCCATTCTTCTTCATCATATTTCTTGTCATGACTCCTTTAACTTTCTTTGATAGGTGGTGAATTTTCCTTAAGTGTAGAAGCCATGTTATATGTTTGACACTCTTAAGTGTGTGTGTGCATGTTAAAATATTGATTAAATATGTGAAAGATAAACTTTTTGATTCTGAATACAATAAACTTTGTAAGATCAACTACTAAGCAAACATTAGTGCATTCCCCAACAACTGTGCTAATGATGAGTGGTTAGGTATCCTAACACTCTACCATACAAGTCACAAGTGCACACATATAGCCAAATTGTAATCTGTGAATGGACAATGTAAGTATACTAGAAGTTAATAATCAATTCATGATCATTATCTTTTCACTTCAAGTTAGTAAAGTGCAATTGTATGGTTCAACTTTAAGTGAGGCACATGCTATCTTAATGTTGTTGGCTCATGTTACTCCTAAATGCAAACATAATGAAAGTGAGAACAAAATCTAAGTCTAAGTAATAATAGAAATGTAAATCCACTTTATCCTATGAAAATGAGTAGCAATTCCTAGCTTGTTGTACACATCTTGGGCTCATGTAACCATTACTAAGTTACCAACTGTTATGCGACTGGGCAAACTAAGCAATAACACTATTGAAATTACCAAACGATTATACTTATACACTCAAAACCAATTGTACTTATTCCACCTTACTAATCAACATGGAAAAGTAAAGTGCTTGAAAATATAAAAAACTATACTAAAGTAAGAATACTATAGAAATGAAAGTTAAAGTAAGTAAAGAAATTAGCTAAGAAAAATAAAGAAACTAAGTGGATGCTATAATGGTGAAAAATAATCTTGATCTTTATTGTCGTTCATGAACTGTACACAAGTATAATTCACTCAACTATAGATTCTCTTCAACTATTTAACACCATACTATGGGCATTCACTTTATTGCTAAGTATAAACTATGAAAACAAACTACAAGAGTTTTGCTAAGGGTGGAATGAAAGTTGTTCGTTGGTGCGACCAAGTGCTGATATTTATAGGGGTGAACAAGACCTACTACATTGCAGCAACGATGACATATGTAGAGTTGCAATTTCATAGATATGATATCATGGCTCATCAAAAATTGGTTTTATTAGTCACACTCTCTTTTTTATTCTCTTTCTCCTTTTGTAAATCCTATGGGGTTGATGTGCTTCTTGTGGGAAGGAATCTTCATTGAGCTTATTGAGACCTTGCAGAATTAAGTAGGTTCATAGCGACAAAACACTCTAGTGTGGAGCTCATGTTTTGTAAAGGTTTTGGTGCCCTCTAAATCACATTTTGAAGGAACAAAGTTTCGAGCTATGCAAGGATTCTACCCTCTAAGTGTGGATGTACCCAAGTTGGGAAACCATGTAAAAATTGTGTGTGCTTTGGTTGTCTTGGTTGTTTAACTTGGGAAACTTATTCAACCCCCCTTCTAAGTTCTTGATCCTCAAGTGGTATCAGAGCTCAATACTCTCAAGTTTAGAATGTAACATCTCAAGAGAACAATGAATGGGACATTCTTAGAATGTAAGGATTCTTTGAATCCATAAATTTTGAAGTCTAGAAATCCATTCTTGAAGCTTACACACCACCCATTAATAACATCACATTAGCTACCAAGGCAAGAAGCCAATGGATGCAAGATGAAAGAGATAAGTTCATGTTTGATTCTAAAGCAAAGAATTATCTTTATTGTGCTTTAAGAAAATATGAATTTAATAGAGAATCTGGGTGCAAGATTGCTAAGGAAATTTTGCAATCACTAGAAGTAATCTATGTTTAGTTGTAAAATAATCAAAGCTTCTAGTTTTCCAAAGTGAATGTGATAAATTAAAATTGAGAGGAGAGAAGATTAAAGACTACTTTTTAGGAGCCAACAATCTTGTTGTAGCAATTAGAGGTATGAGTAAGGTTATACCTAGAAGTAATGTTATCATCAAGATGATAAGAACCTTGAAACTTGAATTCAGACCCAAGGTAATGACCATGGAGGAAATCAGGGATTTTTTAATCCCAAAATTTGAAGAAGTACAAAGTGCACTTATTGATGATGAGATGAACCTCATTAACGAAGGTGCAATCAAAGAAAAGTCTATTTCCCTTAAAAGTTCACTAAAGTACACCTGCAGATGTCATATGTTTACAAAACTGGACAAAAACAATGTTAGGAGACTTAGTATATTTAAACAAAATACAATTAGATGTCTTGGAAGGAATGCATAGGGCTTATATAGATCAAATGCTTACCGTAGGCAAGATAGATAAAGAAGTATCATCTATTAGACAAGTATGGGTTCCTAAATTACAAATTTCAACACCATCATTTCAACCTAGTGCGCCTCCTTTAGAGCCAAAAGAAAAAGTTTATTTCCCTACTTCACCACCTGAAATCACAAAAAATGAAAAGAAACAATATAAGCAAAAACAAAAAGGAAAACAAAAGTCGAAAGGAAAGAGTTTATTGATTTTAGCTAATACAACTTAATCAAATAAAGAAACTAGTTCTATTAGTTCTGTATCCATAGATATAGAAGAAGAATTATTAAAAGTAAAAATAGGAGAAACTGTACAACAAGGTGAGTTAGCTGTATTGACACAAGTACACAAAGTAGGGGATAAACAACCAGTATTTATAATGGATAATAAATCTTTAAAAGAACGTCAAAATATGATTGATTCTATACAATCATATTTAGATGTACAAATACATTTAGAAAAGAAGGTCACATCGAGAGCAATTCTCAATGCAACATATAATTTCCAAGGTATGCTTACGAAATGGTGGAATCATGTTCCAACCTATATTAAGCAGAGAATCATAGAACAACCGATGGTAGTATTTTTAAATGCAATTATAAAAGAATTTATAGGCCATCAAGGAAATGTAGAAGAGGTATACTGTGATAGTTATTTCAAAGCAAGATTAACAAAAATACAAGATTTACTAGCATTTCTTGATGAAATGGAGTAGTGATGCTATTATAGTAAGTTAACACATGAAGTGGCTACAAAAGAACATTTGTTAGGATGTCTACCACAACCATTTTGTAACAAGTACATGCAATAATTAAAGAAATAAAATTTGGTACTTGCTAAAATGAGTTTCAGTTAGATATGATAATTTTTAACAAATACAAATTGAGAATTATGTTATACATAAGAAGCCTAGCATTTAGTACAAGATTTAAGTAGAAAACTAGGAAAGAATTTATGTATAGATTTATGTCCAGAAGAAAAGTACACTAGAAAAGGTAAAGACGTATGTAAAAACTATAGTAAGAAGAATAAGAATTATAAATCTAGACCACAGTAGCATTGGAGAAGAAAATAACCTCTAGTTAGGAAATTTAAAAGATTTCTAGGTTTCTTTAGAAGGAGATAGAGGATTCCTAGAAAGGATGTAAAATTTTTTATCTGTAATGGTCTACACTTTGCAATGACATGTCCTTAAAAACATAAAGACTAGAAAAAGATACATTTCATCCAAAAAATCACATATCTGAACAATTTTATGAATTCTTCGATGCATCTAATCAAGAATAACATTATGATCCCACTAAGAATTTATATTTTGAATCTTCAAATGATTATGATTTGAATGATCCTCCAATGTCACCTACTTTTTCTGAGGGGGGTAGGGTTCCCAAATTTTGTGATTCTTCAGATGATTCGAACGATTTAGATTATGTATATTATTGTCATATGAACAAAATTCATTCATCATCATCCAGATCAGAGTCAATACCATCTACGCTGCAAGAAGATAAGTTTTATATAGCTCAATTAGATACAGAAATACGTAGGTTAAAAAGTAAATTAAAACATGTTTCTATAGATAATATAGATAAATATTTAATGTTAGAAAAGAAAATCCAAGAAAAGAAAGAAGAGAAAAAACAGTATAAATAGTTCATCAAAGAAAAGGATTGGTATCTAGATAGTCAACCTAAACTGTCACAATTAGAACAATTATAAGAATTAGAAAATAGCTTTAGACAGAGGAGACACAAATACCAAAACAAGAAGAAAATATTATCTATAATGGAGTGAATAAATCAATTTGGAGAATGAAATGAATTAAAAAATTTTAAAAATTCATCCAATGGGCTTCTAGAGAAGTAGAAGAATTACAACAAGAAGAACAAAGTGAACAACATGCTATGTATGAGCATGAGGTAAAACAAGTAAATCCCATTAGGATAAACGAAAATAAACAAAGAATTCTCCAAGTTCCCATGTGCACATTATGGATAAAATTACCACAGTTTAAACCTTATCCTGTTGATGTGTTAGTAGATATAGGAGCTGAAGCAACACTAGCCAGAAAAGGAATCAGTCCTGCATATATGTGGCGAGATAGGCCAAAGATAGTTGTGACTTTTGATAAGGTTGATAAATACATAACACAAAAAGCTACAATCCCAATCCAAGCCCCATTAGGTAATATCTTTATGATTATTGTTTATGCAATTGAATGGTTAGAATATGATTTAGTATTAGGAGTTGATAATATAAATTAGTTTGATAGTTTATTAGTAACAAAAGAATATATACATTTAGGACCACATAAATTTAGAAAATTAGAATCACCTACAATTAAGTTTGATTGGAAACAACCGAAAAGAGAAAACACTCAGTGGGTTATCAACCAAATTTAGAAAAAGAAAGATGAATTAGGTGCAATGAAAGCAAAATTGCTAACTTTGGCAAGTGAAGATCCAATGTGTTTTAGGCATAAGAAAACACATTGGTGCCACATTGAACTTTTGGATAATGTTAAGATGAAAGCAAAAACACACCATATAGGGATGTCACTAGAATTGAAAAAAGAATGTGATGAAGAGATTGCACAATTATTGAAAAAAGGTCTTATTCAGCCAAGCATCAGCATGTTTGCTTACGCTACCTTTTATGTCAATAAAAGGGAAAAATTAACTAGAGGTAAGAAAAGATTAGTAGTAAATTATAAACCTCTAAATGAATTAGTAAAGCCAGTGCAACATCCTATCCTTGGAAAAGATGACCTTTTCCAAAGATTACAAAATATGCACATATATTCAAAATTTGACCTAAAATCTAGATTTTGGCAAATTCAGATATATCCTGAAGATAGGTGGAAGATAGCTTTTACAGTCCTTGGTGGATTGTATAAATGGACAGTCTTACCTTTCGGGATAAAAATAGCACCATCAATATTCAAAATGATGATGGACAAGATATTTAAACAATTTTCCTTTATTATGGTATATATTGATGACATTCTTGTCATGTCCAAGAATATTGAACAACATCTTCAACATTTACAACAATTTTACAAAATTGTTGATCAAAATGGATTAGAATTGTCACCCTTTGAGAAAAAGATGTTCATAGATGTAGATATAGTTAATTTTTTAGGATTGCAAATAAGTAATGGTAAAATAGCTTTACAAGATCATATCCTCGTGGAAATTCAAAAATTCCATGAGGATATGCCCATACAAGTTCCACCATGATCATATAAGTCTTTATTCCTTCATTTGCTAGACTTAATGTATATTAGTTTATGTTATTATTTAGTGATGAGTGGCGAGGTACCCCTACACTCCACCATACGAATACGAGCGTGCACGCACGATCCGGTCGAACTCCGCAGACTAAATGCCTTAACGCCACAAGAAACACTTGGGGTTAATCGTTCGTTGTCTTCCCAGGCTTGCTTGTATGTGTCACGGTGTATGGTTAAGCAAGTCTGAGGTATGTGATTT
>MNCI01022151.1:491833-521752 GCA_015680685.1 Gnetum montanum | reverse complement strand
GCAATGAGGTGAACAATGGAGAGAAGGATGGGAAGAAGAGAAGTGGAATGGAATCCCAAGAACAAGGTGGTGTACAGCCCCTTGTGTGTTACATGATTAATGTGACTTGGCGAATCTCATTCCAACTCTGGGCTCAAACCAACCACTTCCAGTGACTTTGCATCAATGCAGTTGGTTAAATCATCCACTTGGGTAACAAGGATGCAACTTCGAGAAGCCACCACCATTCCGACGAAACAACAGAGAGAATGGGAAGCGAGAAGGGCCTTATTTATAGGGAACATTTTGGTTCCATAACCAGTGCTTGCAGCCCACATTTATTCCGTCTAAGGGGTGTGCTTTGAATCCTCACTTTTAGCTTTTTAGCTTTTCTCTCTTTTTTTTTTCTTCTTTCATTTTTTCAATTTTTTTTCTTCTTTTTCTTGTTTTGTGTTTTTATGCGTGGGGACCACACCATGCAAAGACTTCTTTATTTTTATTGTCTCAGCTTCCGATTATTGGGTTACATCGGAACGGTAAGAAAACCCAAGAAGAAAACATCCAAGCACCCAAGTGAATGACCAACACAAGAGCACCAAGTTCCCTTGAAGTCACACCCGTTTCAAATCCTTGAGTCCTTCCTTAGTTTGAGAAATACCCAGTCACTGGTTCATTAAAGTTCTTATTAGAAGGGAACTGTACATTTCCAAGCCAAGGGAAACCATAGACTTGATGGATGGATGGATGAAGTGATCTCATTGCCTGCCATATCAAAAGAACATACCTTAGTATCAACAATGTAACTTAAAGGTAAAAACCAAACATTAGCAATTAATGAAAAACAGTTCATCCCATCGGCCCGAACACTTATTGGGTGACGAATTTACATGATGGATGACACACACACACACACACACAAAAAGATAGAAAAATATAACGATGTTGTAAAACAAAAACAAGAAAAGTTAAAGAAATTTGTAAAACAAAAATTAGAAAAGTTAAAGAAATTGTAAAACAAAAATGTGAAAAACAAAAACGTTGTAAAACAAAAATGTGTAAAACAAAAACTGAAAAAGAACTGAGGGCCCCATATGATTAGCATAGGTGGCCATCTCCCCCATGACTGAGTTGTGAGGGAGAGATCCGAAGTAGTGAGCGCCTATTTGAATTTCTAAGCAGTGCCCAACTTCTCCCAATTGATGATCTTAAATTCAGGGTTGGAAGTTGGCGACGCTCACGTTCCAGTGTATCTATGCCACGGTTGTTGGCATGAGTTTCCTCAGTTCGTTCCATGCATATTTGTTTGCTCTTATGAGAAGCTGTCAACCACGGGGTGTCTACTACTTCTTGTGTGGTTGCTACATACAGGCATCCTGGTTGCAGAGTTTCCTGGGCACACCTGTTACATGGAGACAATTCCTCCATGTCATCACCCGATGAATCACTGTATGTGATGCATGGAACTATCCTCTTCTCGATCTTTCCACATATGTTTATCTTGGAGATTTCCAAGGAAAGATCACGGATCCTAAGGCATGCATCTACTGTGCTTAGCCATGCCCTTCCCATTATAATTGGGAAGTCCCCTTCGTTGTTGTTAACATCGATCACTAGGAAGTCCGCTGGGTAGGACCAACCACACACAGTGGTGATAACGTCCTCCACCAAACCCAAGGGAATAGTGATGGACTGGTCTGCCAGCTCTAGTTGGATGTTGCTCTTCTTAAGTTGGGGCAGGTTCCAGGCGTGATACATCTTTCGCGAAATTAAGTTGACTCCGGAACCTGAGTCAAGAAGAGCTCGATGTGGTGCATTCCCAGCGATCTGCAAATGAATAAAGGGACTCCCAGGATCAGTTAGTTTCCTGGGAAGGTGGCCTACCTTGATCCAGTCAGTTACGGTATGTGTTAGCATAACCGTATGCGTTACATTCCCTTGGACTGAAGGGTGCTCCGAAGTGTTAGTAGTTAGAGGCCTATACATATACCCGTCCGCTTGTTGTTGCGAGAGCCTATCCGGGCTCCTAGTTCTGAAAAAGGGTCTCTTTTTTGTACAGTTATCGCCAGAACTAGTGTCCGGTTGGATATTTACACTCTGAATATTTACAGATCTCGCGGCGTGACGTTGCTGCGGTTGGGTAGGTAATTCCCCTTGCATTGTTGGAGCAGGAGGTGTTATGGGAACTACTTGAGGAAAAGGTGCGGGTGGAGTTAGAGGATGGACGGAATGTGGGATGTCTCCCGGAGGAGAAGGAGTCCTTCTGAAGTACTCCCGAGCATAGTAGTGACGGCGTGGAGTGTGACTCATAGCGTCACCTGGAGAAACTGGCTGCTGCACATAATAACCATAAGGATCAGGCTGCCGGTAAGGGTATCGATGTGTTGGCTGTGGCATCCCCCATGACTGTGGGTATTGCCACTGCTGATGTTGCTCGATGGGCTGCGGAGGTGTTCCACTTGGATAATACGTCAAGGGTTGGTGGAACTGCCTCGGGTTACCTTGTGGATAAGGTAACCTTCTGGGTGTTTGCCGTTGATTAAGTCTTGGATTTAATGCATACACCCCAGACTCCTGCAGATGTGAGATAATTGGACAACATCCCTTAGGATGGTCATAGTAGCAGACCTCACATCCACCATCATTGTCTGAATCAGAATTTTCAGCCTCATCGGAGTTAGAGATTTTTCCCTTACCCTTGTTATGTGCAGGGTTAAAGTTTCTCCGCATGTTTTTGCTTTTATCACTACTTTGCTCATCCTTAGACTCTTCTACAATTTTCAAAACTGTTTCTATTCGTGAGTCTAAGGAATCCCACATTTGGTCTACCTTAGCCGATACCTCCGTTGTTAACTTTTGGATCGGCACGGTTTTCCTGTTCACCAACTCTTCGAGTGGTGACTCATCCTCCTCATCACAGAATTTCACTCCCTTCTTACGAAGGGAGGGATCACGGTTGTATTCCTCCGCACTTTCTCTTTTCCGTAGCTCACCCTCTTCTTGTGCTACTTGTTCCAACAATACTTCAACTTCATGGGCTCTTAGTTGGGAGAGTCTCCCTTGGGCGTAAGTCCCAAGAGTTCTTCTCGTTTCATTTCGTAGCCCATCCACGAGGTGGCGAAGTTGATCCCGCTTAGCGTACCCATGGCCCGGGCAACGATGTAGCAATGTGTAGTAACGGGCCATGGCAGCATCCAAGGATTCATGAGCTCCTTGTTTCCAGCCTTGGATCTGCTTACGCAAGTTAGACACTCTGGAGTACGTTTGATATTTGTTGTTGAACAATTCGAGCATCGTACTCCACCTCCTGATGGTTTCCGGTTCTAAGGACCGGTACCAGCTTTCCGCTTCTTTAGTGAGTGTCCTTGGGAACAACTTGAGTTTCTGCCACTCATTGTCTATGTTCTGCAAGGCACAGGCGTCGTGGAATGCCTGTAAATGATGTTGAGGATCAGCGTTGTATCCCCCTTCAAAACGTGGGATATTATTTATATCCAAACGCTTAGTCCTGCTGTCTCTTAAATGCCTTGTGGGAATCCTGACTGCCTCTCTAATATCAAGCATACTTCGGGTTGCGAATAGGGGTTCGTCATGATCATCTCTTTCATGACGTCTGTGATGTCTACGTTGTGGTTCCCTGTTCTCCCTACGTCCTTGCCCTTGTCCTAACTCCTCTCGACCTTCCTGTCGAGGCATTTCATCTCTTCTACCTTTACTTTCCGTGTTATGCTCATGGTGGCTGCGCCCAGATGTGGAAGGAGAGTGTGAATGATGTGATGAAGGGGAAGAAGAAGGAGATCCATCACCATGGTGATGTTTCTTACCTTCTCTTCGGCTGCTTCGGTCTCGGCCGTTGCGACGATCAACGAGTCCGTCATTAGTGCGAGTGATTGTTCCTGCCGTGAACAGCTGGTGCTCACGGGGATCAGAGCCTGGAATATGTATCATT
Organism: Gnetum montanum; assembly: GCA_015680685.1. Lineage (NCBI taxonomy): Eukaryota > Viridiplantae > Streptophyta > Gnetopsida > Gnetales > Gnetaceae > Gnetum > Gnetum montanum. Next base: position 517,827 of record MNCI01022151.1, on the reverse strand, counting down.
GATCTAAGGCCCTGATGCCTAACCTCTTCACTAGAGTGAGGAGGAGGAACATCATTTGCTGAGAAACCCATAGTGAGGGGTTCCTCTTCTCCTATTTCACTAATGATGTGGGGAACCTTGCCCTTCAATTGTGAATGTTGGCTCTCCTGCCTTGCATCCCGAATACGTTGGGCGTTTGTGGGTTGATAGTCCCTTGTATCATGGTCATCCAAAACGTATTCTGCGAATAGCTCATGCATGCCAATCTGTACCAAGGCACGGAAAAGCATGTTGGGGGTGGCTCGATCTGGGGGTAACACGATGTTACCTTGCATGTCTCTCCACCGCAGCTGCTCATCTTGATGGAAAACAAAGGTAAAATCTGGCACATACTCATCGGGATGAGTATATGTGACCTTAGATTGTTGAGGACATGGTTGATCTCGGTTATGCGTATGATGCTGACTTTCTCCTGTATTGTCCTTAGGTGAGTTGATTTCGTGAGAAGAAGCCATTTCTATTGGTGTGCTAACTTCACCGTTATTTATTGTTCTTAATTAACTGATTAACCCTAAGGTTCGTTTTAAGCTCACAACGATGTGAGTGATATCCCTTATGTTAAATTGGCGAAAAAACACTTAGTCCCCGGCAACGTCGCCAATGATGAGTGGCGAGGTACCCCTACACTCCACCATATGAATACGAGCATGCACGCGCGATCCGGTCGAACTCCGCAGACTAAATGCCTTAATGCCACAAGAAACACATGGGGTTAATCGTTCGTTGTCTTCCCAGGCTTGCTTGTATGTGTCACGGTGTATGGTTAAGCAAGTCTGAGGTATGTGATTTTTTTGGTATTTTCAGCTTATCTTCTATGCTATCAGGAGAAAGGGTTGAGAAAGCTAAACTACCTCTAACTAAGATCTAAGTCTAAATTAACTAGCGTCAGCATCCGTTCCCACTTGCCGGACACACCCTGAACTATGCAACTGCAGCTTACCAAACACTAATCGTTACTGGGATCGCCGCACGTAACGCAAGTGCTCGAAGTGGTCGTACTAAGGCACCTATTTAGCCTACGTGTGATAAGCAGCCGATTCCTTAGCCAGCCGTACACACCCGTAGGTGCTCGTAACTAAGTCGTACTTATCACACGATCTAGCCTAGAAATGAGCAGCCGATTCCTCAACTAGCCGTACACATCAGACCCGGGAGTTACCAAGCGCAGAATCCTGGAATACGCTACTGGGTTACCAAGCATCCAATGCTCGTAATTGAGTCGTACTCATGCATTGCGTCAAGCAGCCGATTCCTTGACTAGCCGTACACGTCCATAGACGCTCGTAATCAAGTCGTACTTGAACGCACTAGGAAAGCAGGAAATAAAGCAATAAATGAAACCATGTGCTGCAAGGTTTATCCAAACAAGTTCGTCTTTATTGCCGTACACAACTTGGGTTCAGGTTACAAGCTGCTCGAATAAAGAGCCGTTCACTCTAGGACTCCTACCGCGGGCACATGGGGAAAAATTCTAACCCTGGAGTGATCAATCTGCCAGAGCTTCGCTACACAAGCCAGTATTGGGAAATGAAGGGAGTGCCAGCTCTTATTTATAGATATGGCGGCGGGACGCGATATCGCGTACGCGATATCACAGGAGAAGACGCGATATCGCGGTCTAGTGTAAATCGCGTCCCATCATTTAGGAAATTAATTGAGTAGATGCTATTGAAAATCTTTGGTTATCCAAAGAAAATATCACTTGATCTTGCAAGATGTTAAGCTATAAATGAAAGCATCTGACCATGAAAATTTTAATGGATATTAATGTGAATTATTTCAAGAAAGGATCTATGTATAAAACCTCACAATGTAAGGTTTGGTAAGTTTGCATCATCTCATTCATGTTAGAACATATATATACCTTGTAATCAAGCTCATATGATGGAGATTTTATGCGTGTATTATTTGTTGGGCTGCATTATTTGCTAAAGCACCAAATGATTTTAAAAGATTTTTGTTGAATATTGAAAAATTGATTTTTGGTCTTTAACTAGTATGTAATGATTTCAAAGGGTTTAAGGCTTTTGTCTGAAATTCTTTCAGTTTCAAAAGGATCAACAAAGAGCTTTTTCATTGAAATAGAAATTATTGTGTTGATATCTATTGTTGAAAATTTTAGTATTTATCATCTATTGAAGGTACTACTAATGAGAGACATTAAGTCAAAAAGTCTCCATACTTGATCTTGGTATGACATTGCAGATTTATTATTATGATGCACAATCTAATGGATTTCAAGAATGCATATCTACAAAGGCAAGATGACTAAAGAAAGGAATTTCAAGTAGTAGATGCATTCCAAAAGTTGAAAGTACTTATACAAGGGGAGCTTGTACCTCATCAATGATCATTAACTTTTGGGCCACCGATGCAGGGGGAGTCTACTAGAATTCTCATCAAAAGATACTTAAACTACAAGACTTCCATTTCTAGCACCTAATGATGAGCAAGAAAACATTTCTTTGTATTAAAATCTGGTAAAGTTTCTAAGGAGAAAGTGTAAGCTAATTTTGGTCAATTTGTTAAAAATTCTTTTACCTAAAGATAACCTTTATTGGTGCAAACTCTTGTGATTAATATGGTTATCTCCAATCTCTTTATGCATTTTGTAGTAAGGATATGATTGTTGCAGGTTTGAGTGTGTTCACAGCAATGAAACACTTCGATGTGGAGCTCACATTTTGTAAAGGTTATAGTATCCCCTCAATCACATTTTGAAAGAACAAAGTCTAGAGATGTGTAAAGATTCTACCCTTTGAGTGTGGATGTACCCAAGTTGGGAAACCACATAAAAATTATGTGTGATTTTGGTTATCTTGGCTATTTAACTTGAGCAACTTATTCAACCCTCCTGCTAAGTTCTTGTTCCTCACTATCAACCAAGACCTATGGATTCAGAGCTTTTTTATAAGATTGAAGCTACAAAAGAACCTCTTTTACAACATTTTCAATTTCAAGTAGGATGATTTGGTATTTTATTTAGTACATATGCATTCATTGATTTCATTTGTTCGATAGCTATTTGTCAATTTTTCTAATTTTTTAGATCTAATTATTTTAATATTATTTTCAACATTTTTAACTATTTCAAAGATTTATTATCATGCATGTAACGTTAGTTAATGCTTTAACTAAGCTTGATCATGTTTTAATTCCTTTTGACCATGGTTTATCTTCATTTTGATTTCTACTAAAATTTGAGTTATAGAACTAGACTTTTGAGTCATTTTTTAGATTGATGATCCTTGAAATAACTTTGGATGTTGACATCCTAGAAGACAAAGTTATTCATCTTGCCAACATGGACCACAAGGCATCCTCCTTGGTTCATCACAATCCTATTATAAGGTCATGACGTAGGTTGTAATGAATGATGTTAGTAATTTTACATTATGCACAAAAAATCAAGAAACCTTTGTTTTGCTACCACCAATCTCCAAGTAACAAAAAATTATCAAAATGATTAACAATGTACTTTTTAGCACCCCTAGAATGTCTAAAACCTAAAATTAGCAACTGATGATACAATAGTAGTTGTAGGAGCCTAGAATAGGCTTTGGAATCTAAGATTCTCATTTGGAAATATTATATAGTTATTATACATTCATCTAAACTCATAATTCTATTTTGACTTCTTCTAGTACATCAAAACCTTCTACTTAACAAATCCATTTCGTAGTTTTTGATCTCCTTTTGGTTTTATATAAATGGTTAAATTCATCTCCTTGCCATTCAAGGACTTGTGTCTATTGGAATTCTCATTTTTTTATGAAATTTAGTTTTCTTTTAACCAACCATGTTGATAAACTGTGGATTTTAGGCTCACCCATCATTTAACAATATGTAGATTTTAGACTCACTTATCTATTCTTTCATTAGATCAATTAATGGGTAGTGGTTGAGTTTTCAGTTTGGTTAACTATTTGTCAAATTTCTATTATTATTATTATTGTTGTTGTTTTCTCTCTATTGTATTTGTTGCATTGGTTTAGCTAACATCTATTTACAACTATCCCATGTGCATGACTATTCAGCTACTTAATACCAAACCCATAACAAAGTATTTTGTTAGTTTATTATCCTAAAAGACTAATTCCCTTGGTGTTTGTGTATTTCCTAGGTGATTTTGTTAGCTTAGCTAAGGAGGGTTTAAAGGAAAATCATGATTAATTTCATTTTTTAAAAGATTCTAGCATGATATTATGTTTCTACTTGAAGTTTGATTCTATGTTATAATGTTCAACTAGAATTAACAGTTTGTAATGTATGTGAGATTTGTATTGTATTTTTACCTATCTTAGATGTAAGTCAACTTTGATTCAAACTTTAGTTATGTTGCATCATTTATTATGCTTTTATCTATATTAATAGGTTATGCAGCATTCAATCCCAATGCTCTTTGGATGTAAATGCATTTTCAGCTTCATATTTATTATGTATTTACGTTGGATCATATGTTTAGCTTAATGTTTTCATTTGATTAAGTACTAATTTAACTTCAACTATTATTTTCACACCACTATTATTATTAATTTTTGGCTTTGGCAATAGGATTCCACCTGCTTTTTTATAGTAAACAAGTTAGGTTTGGAATACATGGGGTTATCGTCACTATTTTTAGTAACATTTATCCTTTACTATGCTTTCTTGTCCCTATGCACCTATAATTTCTTAGATTCCTACTTTTGTGTCTATTCAGTTTTCTTAACACACATTCAAGTTTTTATTATGCAGTGTTTTATTTTTCGTACTTCATATTTTTGGTTAAGTAATGTTTTACTAGCCTAAGCTTGTATGCAGGGTGTTATACTAGCCAAGAAGCTTCGCATAAATTAGTTTTTGAGGTCAACAATCCTTGAGTTTAGGAGCATGAAGAGAGTGGATTAGACATTACTTTAATAATTTTTCATTTTTATTATAGCCACATTTTTCTATACTAATGTATATTCTTGTGCAGATTCCATCAAGATAGGAAGGAAGGATATGTTGACAATAGGTAATACAAATAATTATTTATTATACTTTATCTTTCAAAGATGTTAGGGCATGATGTAATCAGTTAGTTTTTATTTTAATCGGTAACTATAAGAACCAATGAGAAGTTACCAAAGACATTTCTTTTAAATACTTCACAAGGGATGAATGAACATTATTAAAGTTCTTATTATTAATCTATTAAATTTTTCATAAAGTATTATTGTCAATTTTGAAAGCATTTTCTTAATTGTGATGTGTTTTGTTGGAAGAGAGTTCTTGTAAAGGATGATAACCAGTAATAATATTATTCTAGCAATATATAAATTCATTATTTATTTACTTTCTTGCGGAGGTATTTTATGCTTCTTTTTCTTAGTTATCTTTTTATAGGATAGCTCTTAGGATATATTTGATAATTCTATTAAGATTATTTGTATGAGAATGTTGTCTTAAAATCGACCACTTCATGAGTTAGCAAGAAAGTTAATTCATATATCTTTGAAAATTATTCACTTATAAATGTTGAGTAGATATTAGGAAATAGTTACATCCACTATATTACTTTGACAAGCCCTTTTATTATTGTTCCTATTATTATGAATAATACACTTAACAAAATTTGTGCATTAGTTGCTCAACTTTTAACCCATCAATCCACAATTATTTCAACATTGGCATCCCATGTCAAAGGTGTTAGTAGAATAAGGTTTGTTTTTATTGTTTGAAAATGTTTTTCCAACTTCAAAATTTGATTAAATAGTTGATCACAAGTGGAGGTTCACTTGTGATATTATAGACGAAGAATCATGATTAGGTTGTGGTCAGGTCCTAGTCTAGGATTACAGGTCATGGTGTGTTCTAAAGCTAAGGATAACAACCATGAATCATGGAGCACTCATAGAATGAAGACCATAAGTCATGGTGTGGTCATGATTGTCCTGACTACAAGTAGTAGTCTAATCATAATTGTCAAAAAGATAACTTTCTACCTCTACCCTCCTCGCTACAATTTTGATAAGACCACAAGTCATGGTTGACTCGTGCTATAATACAAAAACTTATGATAAGGTTGTCATAGATAGAAATATTGACTTTTATCTTCTTTGCAATACCATGACTCATGGTGAGGTTGTGATATATCTCTAAGGATACGATGAGCCATGGTCAAGTTGTGATTAACTTGTGGTGCAGCAAGGGCACTAAAAAAACTTCAAAATAATGTTTAAGTAGAGTACCGAATCATCTAGTTTAGTAGAGGATAAGGTAGATAATTGAGTAGTAGTAATAACAGTTCAAAATGATTGAGATTTGGAGGCAAAACCTAAACTCAAAAATCTTAATTGAATTTTAAGCAAATCTTGCTCTTTGATCTTGAATGGGCTCTTCATTAGTCAAGAAACCCCTCCTTCAAGTTGAACTTCTTTACCTACAACTACAAGGAATCCATAAGGTGCAACAATGAAGGATGATCTCTAGGTAAGATCTTTTTCTTAATTTTTTTTCTTGATTGACAATGGAAATGATATGAAATTGGAACAATGTTGAAATTGATGAAAATAATGAGATATTAAAGTGTGATTAAAATAGCTAAGATAACTAAATAAAATAATTGAGATAATAATATGGAGGCACACACACCTCTTCTTCTATTGCTTCAAGCCTCAATGTTATATTAATGGACTTTTCTTGAAATTCCTCAAGTTTAAGGAAAGTCCATATAAGAATAAATAGAAAAGTGAGGAGGAGCTTAGGAGCACACTCAACTTTAAGCATGGTTGCAAATGATCCACCTATTCACCATCTAAATCATAAGGAGAAGAGGCTTGTGGTTCTAACTAAAAAGGGTGTGTCACTTTTGTAATTCATGTAGTTCCAACATGATAAGAATAACCACATGGGTCTTGGGTGGTCCCAATGATGAGATGCATGATAAGTGGCATTGGAGGACCTACATTTCACTTCTCCTTTTCCTCTCATTTTGTTAACATTAGTATGACATGTAAGAAATCTTCATCATGCCCCAAAGATAAAAACCATGAAGACATTAAGAATCACCTTTCAAAGATGACATCAAAAACCAAATTTGATTTGTGCATCACTTTGTAATTAGGAAGAAGATAAAATATAAGAAATAAACTTTATTTTCTTTTTCTTTTTTCTTTTTGAATTGAAGGACAAATGTACTATATAATGACCAATTCAATTAGTTTTCAACTTTTTTAAAGATCCTAAACTATAGGGCCATTATGGTTCATGTTCCCTATTATGACCCCACTATTATTCCATAAATTAGAAGATCCCTCTTTGATGTAACACATTAACTTTTTAGTCAATAAAGCCATTGCATGAATATCCAAGATTTTTTCTATCTCCAACATTTCATTTCTTTCACATTTTTCATATTCCATCAATATTTATTAATGCTTATTTATTCTTCATTCACATAATTGTACAATCAAATCTTTTCAACACTTTCATCACCCCTCTAGATTTAACAAGTTTACCATTTGATTAAGTATTATAAATTATTATATTCCATATTCAATTTTCTTATGAGTTCCCAATATTATTGTCATCTAATCCAAAATTTTAAAAGTCATTAGGAAGTTTGATTCAATTTGCCATACCCAAAGAAAAACTTTTGATATATCCTTTCTAGATTGTAGAGCATTTTGAGGTGAACTTGTGCATACAAATTTCAATCAATTTCAACTACTAAAACAATATATTCAAGAAATTTTCTTTGAGCATGACTAATGGTTTAGTCATGGTATTGTAGAAAAATAGACCATGAACCCACGACGACTCATAGTACTGCAAATTTTAGAACTTTGTTAACCATCACTTGTGTTTTTCTCATGGTAACAACCATGACTCATGGTGAGGTTATGATCATTCAAAATTATCAACCAAGACTCATGGTTATCTCATGAAGCATTGACCACAACTTATGGTATTCATTGCATATAAGATAAATTTGCAACAACTCATGACCAAGTGATGCCAAAGTTGAAGAATCCTAATTTTCTAGATTTTTCAAGATTGCAAACTATAGTGAAGTCATTGTATCCTTAGAAAATAAATTATCTTTGTTGCGATCTACACCATGACTCATGTTGTAATTCATGACTTGTAGTATTCTATATTGTGAAGACCATGATTAGTGATCAACTTATGATCAACAAAAATTTAGAATTTTAACAGATTTTGGAATAAGACTTCAACATGTTTCATTCATCAATCAAACAAAATTGGTATAGGAGCTAGGTTGTCTTCTCCTCAAACAATATTAATTCAAAAGATGTGCCTATGTATTCTATAATTTTCCTTGGAGGTAAAGATTTCAACCTTTAAACTAGACTTCAATGTAAATTTCAATAATGACATGTGTGTCATAACTGATCCTAACAAAGAAGAAGTTATTAGAATCAAAGCCTTCAATATTAGAATATACTATTTGGATTGTGCCTATTTTTTTCTCTAAGGCAAACCTATCATCAACATGGAGCCCACTAGAAAAACATCAAAAATTAAAGACAAACTAAAATCAAAACACACAAAAGTTTCAAGATTAGAAGAAGAACCAAGCTAAGGCATAAAAGACTAAGATATACTTCATTCTCCAACATTGAAAAGATGACAAAACTAAAGAAAGCACCATCATCTTCATCTTCATCATTCTAGCCTTGTCCCAATAAAATGGGATCAGCTACATGAGTTTTTTTTTCATCATTCACCTCTAGGAAGAGCTAGATCTTTGTTTATTTGTCATTTCTTCAAATAATTTTTGATCATTTTTTTCTCATGTTTTATTTGATCTTCTTTTTCATGGCTTTTTTGGAATACTAATGTAGCAACCTTTGTTTATAGGCTCATTGTCTGATTTTCTTTGTACATGTCCAAACCATCTTACTTGTCATTCTTGTAGTTTATCTAAAATAGAAGCCACTCCAAGTCTTCTTCTAATGTTTATATCATGTAATTTATCTCTTCTAGAAACATTCAACATTTATCAAAGCATTTTCATTTCTACCACACTAATTTGTTATTCATGCCTCTTTTGTATTTCCTAACGTTCAGCACCATATAAGATAGTAGGTCTGATTGCTATCTTATAAAATTTCCTCTTTAATTTTGTTGGAATTATTTTATCACATAGAATACCACTACCCTATCTCCATTTTGATTATCTTTCCTCAATTCTATTTCTTATCTCTTTTTCAATTTTACCATCTGATTGGAAGATTGATCCTAGGTAGCAAAACTATTTGCAGTGAGAAACTTTTTTGCCTTGAATTAGCACATCTATTTTACCATTATTTATGTTTTTATTAAAATTGCTTTCTATATACTTTATTTTACTTTTGCTAATTTTTAAGTCTTTTAATTCTAGAGCATGTCTCCACTTCTCCATTTTAGAAGCAATATTTTCTTGAACTATTTGTGTTAAGCTATGGTTTTCAATTTAATTTTTAATGTTTGTTAACTACATGTTAATATTTTAAGATTAATTGTTATGTTTTTATTATGTTACATAAATCTTGTAAGATTGTTAGCCAAGTATCATGGAATAACATAGTGTAATGTGGAATACTTAGATGGACATAACTTGTCAACATTATTAATTACTGTTAGGGCATAATATATTATCTTGATGTATATTTAAGGTGTCAATTAATATTTGGATAAGGTTAAGTGCAAGGTAGTATCTTGAATGTGTTTTTAGTTATGAAATCTCATGCCAAAATAGTTGAGATGTCTTGTAACTAATGAAGTCTCAAGTTAATATGAAGTCTGACACCTAGTTAAAGATTGTGTTAATTATAGAAGTCTCATATCTTTTAATAAGAATCTTATGTTTGTGGAAGAGTAAGACCTTAGGTTTATATATGCAACTCATTAGGCTAATGAGCCACACTATGAAGCTTTGGGAGAAAGTCATAGAGCTACGTTTCAAACTTACATCAGTAGTATTAGAAAATCAAGTTAGATTTATGTGAGAGAGATCTACTATAAAGGCTATTTTCTTGATATGATAATTGATGGAGAAATTGTGAAAACATAGAAAAGTCTACATATAATCTTCATTGATCTAGAAAAAGCATATGAGAAAGTGCCTAGAGATATTATTTGGTGGATTTTGTAGAGGAAAAATATCCCTGATAAACATATTAAAGTGTTTCAAGATATGTATGAAGGAGCTACCACTAAAACTATAATAGCTTACGAAACAACATCTAATCTTTTCATCATAGTAGGTCCACATCAGGGGTTTGCACTTAGCCTATACTTATTTGTCATTATTATGGATAAATTAAATACAATATGAAATTCCTTAATGTATGCTATTTGCAAATGCTATTGTGTTGGTGGATATAGACCTAAGGTCTCACTCTTCCATAAACATAAGACTCTTATTAAAAGGCATGAGACTTCTATAATTAATACAATTCTTTAAGTAGGTGTTAGACTTCATTTTAAATTGAGGCTTTGTTAGTCACAAGACATCTCAACTATTTTGGCATAAGACTTGATAAATAAAAACACATTCAAGATACTACCTTGCACTTAACCTTATTCAAATATTAACTAACACCTTAAATATACATCAAGATAATATAGCATGCCTCAACAGTAATCAATAATGCTAATTAGTTATGTCCATCCATGTATTCCATGTTACACGAAGTCATTCCATGGTACTTGGCTAACAACCTTACAAGATTTGTGTAACATAATAAAAATAGAAAAATTAATCTTAAAATATTAAATGTAATTGATGAACCATAATTTGTGAGGCTTCGATATCAGACTTACAATATCAGATCCACAATATCAGGTACGCGATATTGCGACCTAAGTAATGATATCGGATACACGATATCATGATTCCTGTGTGGGCCTATAAATACACATGTAGGCACACAGGAAGAGTCAATTAGGAATTTAGTAAGTAAGTGTAGAAGTAGAGTCTTTTGTCATTTGTTAGTTCTTCTCAACCCTTTCTCCCAGTGCATGCCCGCAGTGTGATGATTGTAATTGTACAACACCTTTATTCGAGTATGACGTACTTTAACATGCACATGATCGGAAATAAAGATCGAGATTACTTCATCATTGCAACATTCACTTAGTTTTAGTTGTTTAATTGTTATCGTTATTTATTGCTTTCTTAATTAATATTTCTCTACCCTCATTTCCTATCCCTATCATTAAACGTGGAATGAGTATGACTTAATCATGAGCATTTAAGTGTGACTACTTGGTATCGCAGTAACGTACCTAGGACATGCACTTGGTAATCCCAGTGGTAATACACAAGGTCCAAGATGTGTACAGATGATTAAGGATGGATGCTCATCGCACTTAGGCTAGCTTAGATTCTCTTCCATTTCCAATTAGCTTAACTCTCTCCCACTCCCTCTTAACTTAATCAAAGTTATCTTCCATTGCCTCTAGGAGTAGCAATAGTCTAGGACCACATCATAAACCTCACTTTGGACTAAACCATACGTGACAAAGCAAATACTAGTCCAAGTGGGAAGATAGTGAACTGCGATCAATGTGTAACTATCTAGAGACAACAACTAGTTCATCTACAGAGTTCAACCGGATCGTGCATGAAAGCTCTTATCCATATGGTTGAGTGTAAGGGTACCTCGCCACTCATTAATAACTAATAAATATTAAAAATTAAACTAAAAACCATAGCTTAACACTACCAGCTAGCCAAGCAACCAACAACATACTAAACAATGAGATGTTAGCCTAGTGGTACAAGTCATGACTTGGTACTTCCAAGTCATAGGTTCAATTCTACTAGGTAGTACTAAGTTATAAAATTCTATAAATATTGAGGTGTATTTATGTTTGACTTATTTCAGGTTTCAAACCAATGATATACTAGCAAAGGGTTCAACATACATACTATCAAAACATGCTTTAGCCAACTACCAATGTCATCTAAGGGGATCCAAGTTAAGGTTATTACAATAAGGTTGGACTAATGCATTACAAGCAAAACAGTATATAGATAATGTGTTTTGGATAATAAAGGTCATATTTGAAAGTACACATATAGTTTATAACTAAACTAGAATCCTAATAATTTATAAGACATCATTTATAAAGAAACAACCCATAAAGTGATCACTTAATGGGTGTCATACATTGCGATACATGAAAGGAAATATTCAAACTTTGGGATATGGTTGCCATGATTTATGTATTAAGACCCTTCATCTAAGTAAGAGCTATAGCCAGAGTTAAAGTACAACCATGATATAGTCATATATACTCAATGTTGACAATGTTACGTAGCTCAGTGGAAGAATGTAAGCATAAATGACCAACTTTTCATTATTAGTTATGGAATAAATCTCCTAGTCAACTTTTAGTTGTGGTTTTAGTTATGTAGATTCAAGAGCACTCTAGTTATGAAGTGTTAGTGATTTTATGATGGAGGGAAACCACTCCATCGATAATTGTTGGATCCCTCGCCTAGCCTATGAAAAGGTGGTTTTGCCTATGTCCAAGGCAATTTAGTCCAATGTAGGTGCAACAATAGGCAAGAAAATTTTTACCAAGGCTATCTTGGAGCACAAGGTTTCTACTCTTTGATTCAATTCTCACTAGCATGGATGTCAAATGCCAATGTTCAAGAAGATTTTTGGCAGCGGTTGTATTTAATCTAGTTTCTTTTGCATTCAATTTTACAAATATGGTTTTAAAATGTTTTAGTTGTATTTATACAGTAGGAATCATTGAATTCCATTGCATTACAGATTCTTATTTTGTTTTTATTATTCATTTTTATATTTATGAATCCATAAAGTCTTTTAAGTTCACACCCTGTCAAAACTTCTAGAAAGATGCACACGTTTCAACAAAATTTGCTTTCCATCCAAAGATTTTTTGCATGCACCATTTTATGACATTAGTTAGAAAATTTCAAACACTATAAAAATAGAGCATAAATCACATGATTTCACACAATGTTTCTATTAGTATACATACTTTAATACAGGTATCCTAATTTTCAATGTCATGTTTTGTTTTTATGTTGTAATGTGTAGTAATAAATAACAATCCTGTTATGAATTTGGCCATATGACATTTTGATTTTAAAATAAATATGCTACTAAGATTAACTCAAATGCTCAGTGAGTTCCTTCACAAACATCATGAATCCCCATAGAGGGACCTTGTGTTTGGATCTTTTACCCTCCTCTCATGTATGAGAATCACTGGTCTCTTTTATGTCTCCTTAGGCCATGTTTGGCTGCTCAATGCATGTTAACTAGCTACAATGATTAGCTTTGATTTGTATAAGTGATGAACTCCAAAATTTATTTAAGCTTATTTAAGGCATGTATTTAATAGTCTGTAAAGCCTTGTCTAATCACTGACATTTTATTGCATTGTAGAAAAATGGTGTTGCATATGGGAATGCTAGGCAAGAAATAAAAAGAAAAAGCCCCAGGACATTGGTTTGAAAATTAGAATTTTTTGGGTCTTCAGGTAACTTTGTAAGTGCAGAGAGAAATCAGGATATAAGAATAAAAAATCATCAAAGAATCAAATCAAACAAGTTTACAAGCTTTCAGGCTCTAATAATCAGTTTCAACTTTCAAGACCTATTTTGAGTCCATCATTACTCCCGTCTTGAGCCAAAGCAGCTTGGCATTCATTGCAAGCTAGTTGCAGTATATACTGTGAATCCTGCTCAACCTAAAATTTCACAAGTCAAGAAAACATAAAAGTCCCCATTTTCATCCCCAACCACGTTACAGCCAATAAGAAAATATCACAACAAAGCTTTCTGGAAGTCATGATAAGCTTGTGATAATGTAGAAAAAGGGTAAAAATCAAGGCCTCCAAGACGACCATGATGCCCTCTGATGGATCTTTTAAGAGCCAAAAGCTTTTCAAACTACCAATCAAACAGTTGCAGCAATCATTTTCATGAATTTGTAATAATCATACATGACTTGTACTTAAACTATGTCAATAATCATACATGACAATAAAAATGTACATACTTTAGCGCCTTTCACCTTCATTCATCCTCCTCCAATGCTGATTCGTAGTTGGAGTTGAATAAACAAGGACAACTGATGGAGGTGATGGCTCTCTCTAATTAAACAATTCTAGGAAAGCTACACAAGTAAATGGAGGTTGGAAGTGTGGTGTAATAGAACCATTTGTAGCAGACATTGAGCTTGAAGATGAAGAACCCCTCTGACTTAAGCTCAAATTCAACTCAAATAACAAATCCAGGAACAGTGCCGAATAAGGGACATAACCAGTATTGACTATCCTCGCAGTATGGCATGGCATTACAATCTCACCATGCCATAGTGTAGCATCACTACGTGTATGTTTCTAAAATCCAAATCTTTTACTATATGTATCCACTTTATACTTTTATTCAAATCATTGCAAATGTTTTTTATTTAGTGAGCACATGAAATGTTAAAGCATGATTTAATAAATTATTTTTTGCGATCAATGTTGGTAAAGACAGACAGTAATATCTTTCAAGGTTGCTTATTAATGGAGTTCATTAACCAAACCAATAAAAAATATGATATTCAACTTGGTTTTCTTCTTATGACAACTACATTATTTTTTCAGTAATTAACTCATTTTTAGCTAAGTAAGAAGCTATGAATTCAATCTGTACTTGTGTGAATACATGTGATTGTTAGAATTATAATAATATATAATTTGGTAAGTAGGAAACTTTAAAAATTATTTGCAGNTTACGCCATAGATTCTAAGTTAGAGAGAGACATGCAAAACTCAAAAATATGGTTAACAAGCATAAAATTGCTTCTTCTTTTTTTGTGCAAATTTTCTTTTTCAGATGTACTCCATTAGATATGAGTCATGTAGCTCTTGTCGTGATCCATTACGTAGAATATAAGTTTTCACTGCTAGCCATGTATTTTCAATAATATTAATATGAACACATATATAATTTGGTAAGTAGGAAACTTTAAAAATTATTTGCAACTATGATATTCTTAAGCTGCAATGTTAAATTATTAATATTATAAACAACTTTCATAAAACAAACTTTATTATTAAATTTAAGTAAACTATTATACGAAGATAGAACATAATTACGCCATAGATTCTAAGTTAGAGAGAGACATGCAAAACTCAAAAATATGGTTAACAAGCATAAAATTGCTTCTTCTTTTTTTGTGCAAATTTTCTTTTTCAGATGTACTCCATTAGATATGAGTCATGTAGCTCTTGTCGTGATCCATTACGTAGAATATAAGTTTTCACTGCTAGCCATGAATGATTCACCACTCTATAATTCAATTGAAATTGATGAAGCTATTCTGAAATCATAAACTTTCCACATGTCACTGTATATAATGTTGACATATTTGATTTACTTATAAATGTAATCTATCAATGTTTCTTTACATCTATTTGAAACAAGTACAAGAAACATATTATAAGAATTTCATTCAATTCCACCAAATACTCAATGATCTAACACACGTCTACCTTTTTTGTATTTTTGTTTGCCAATTTTTGATTCCTCAATCTCTACAATATTTTAGAGACTTCTAATTTGCTGTGGATTCTTCAACAAAACATCTGTACAAATATTTT
Organism: Gnetum montanum; assembly: GCA_015680685.1. NCBI lineage: Eukaryota > Viridiplantae > Streptophyta > Gnetopsida > Gnetales > Gnetaceae > Gnetum > Gnetum montanum. Next base: position 502,173 of record MNCI01022151.1, on the reverse strand, counting down.
TGCAAAAATTAAACTAATCAACTACAATAATATGTTTTAATACTGGATTTGGGACTTGCACATACTCATTTTAGCATTTCCAACTCCAATTATACATAATTAATAAAATTTTTTTGATATCTAATTTTGAATTCTTAAACCAAGACAAATGTTTTCATTAACATTACATTAAAAACATACAAATCTTAATCTTTCTTTCTTTGAAGCATCACTGATCATTTTCATCAATATTTTACAATTAAAGCAAATTTTTCCTATAGGTAAAAGACAAAACTCAATACAATTTTGAAATTTTGTCAAAAATTTTCTCTAGGTGAAAGAGTGCAACCTACGGCAATGTGGTAGTAGAAGAAGACAACACAGAGTGATACTGTGGAGTACTTGTAACTTGAAGCCTTTTGAGAGTATTGAAGTGTAAATACTGAGAAACTTGGATGAGTGAATGGTTATTACCTGATTCAAAATTTTAAAATTTTAAAAATATTGAGAAAAAAATACAACGCTGCCTAAGTATGATTCAAATTAACTTATAATTTTGGTTAAATAAAAAATAAATAATTACTTAATGACCATTGGCTAAGCAAAAGAGAGGGTGTAAGCAAAAGATCACCCTCTTAATAGTCGTTTACTTACCCTCTTAATAAACAAGGACGGTCTTTTACTTACACCCTCTCTTTTGCTTAGCCAGTAGTCACTCAATTAATTATTTGTTATTTATTTAACCAAAATTACTCGTTGGTTTGAATTATACTTAGGCATTGTTGTATTTCTTTTTCAATATTTTAAAATTTTAAAATTTTAAATTGGATAATAACCATTCACTCATTCATGTTTCTTAGTACTTATGCCCCCGGTACTCCCAAAAAGCTTCAGTTATGAGTACTTCTTAAAGTATCACTCTATGCCACCTTCTTCTACTATTATCTCGCCACAAGTTGCACTCTTTTACCTACAGAAAAGTCTTGACAAAATTCCAAAATTGTATTGAGGTTTGTCAAGAATTTGGTCTTTTGCCTAAAAAAAATGTGCTCCAATTGTAAAATACCAATGAAAATAAGAATAGATACTTCAAAAAAAGAAACATGAAGATTTGTGTGTTCCTAATGTGATGCTAAAGAATGCATTTGTCATAGAACTTGGTTTCAGAATTCAAAGTAAGATATTATGTAAGATTTCAAAAAACTTTTATTGATTATCTATGATTAAAGTTGAAAATGTTCAAATAAGTAAGTGCAAGCCCAAAATTAAATATTGAAATATACTGTAGTTGATTGGTTTAATGTTTGCAGAAATGTTTATACAAATTTTTTGTTGAAGAATCCACAGCAAATTAGAGGTCCAAGAAATATTGTAGAGATTAATGAATAAAAATTTGGTAAGCAAAAATACAACAGAGGTAGACATGTGCTAGATGGTTGCGAATTTAGTGGAATTAAACAAGATTCTAATAATATATTTTGTGTAACTATTTCAAATAGATGAAAAAAAAACATTGACGTGAAAAGCTTATGATTCAAAATGGCTTTGTCAACTTCAATCATACAATCATTACACTTTAGAGATCCAAATACACGTGTTCATAGTAATACTATTCATACAATCATTACACTTTAAAGATCTAAATATAGGTGTTCATATTAATACTATTAAAAGTACATGACAAGTAGTGAAAGCTCATATTCCACAAAATGGATCACGACAAAATTTACATAACTCATATATGATAAAGTACATGTGCAAAAGAAAATTTGCATAAAAGAATGCATTTTTTATGCTTATTAAACATATTGTTCAGTCTTGCATGTCACATAATAAAATTCTCTTATCTCCATGTAATAGTTTACCAAAATTTGATAATAATAAAATTTATTTTATAAAAGTTGTAACGTCTATCACTATGATTATGTTTATAATATTAATAATTTGATATTGCAACACATCCTTAATATTTAACAATATTATAGTTTGCAAACAATTTATAAAGTTTTCTACTTATCAAATACTCTTGAATACTTTTGAATGTATATTATTATAATTCGAACAAGCACATGTATTAACACAAATATTAATTAAATTTGTAGCTTCTTACTTAACAAAATAATGAGCTAATTACTTAACAAAATAATGTGGTTGTTATAAGAAAAAAGCTAAGTTGAATATCATATTTTTTTTCTTGGTTTAGTTGATGAACTACATTCATAATGAACATTGAAACATATTACCACAACTCTTTTCTTGGATAGATAAAAAAAATAATTTATTAAATCATACTTTAACATCAAATAAAAAACATTTACAATGTTTTAGTTAAAAATGGTTAAATATTCCTATTTCATAAATAAAATTAACGATAAACCACCACAAAATAAAATGGAAAGTATAAAGTGGCTACAGATTTGGATTTTAGAAACATACACCGGAAGTAGCAGGTGGGAAATAATCAGTCCAAGTATGTCAATACGGATACCCGTTACGTCCCTCCCAACAAATCCTCTTATTCTACACTGTTCCCACAAATCGTCTGCCTGTGCCTGAAGAGTTGTAAACTTGTGATCCCAATAATCACCCATGTCCCCATCATTGGTTCTGCTGAGACCTCTATTGTTCCTGCAGAACCTTTTTGACACTTTTTTTCTCTATGCATTCCATCTCATCCATGACTCTTTTTCTCTCTATGCATTCCTGTAGAAACAACAGCTACATCAAACAACAGCTGAATGCTGTTACAAATCATTGTATCAACCAGAGGACGCCCCTGCCTGCCTAGGTTCAACTCTTGACGGCATTTAGGACATCGGCTGCCATAGGCTCTGATAGAATCAATCAGGCCGAAAGTGTGTGAACTTGATACAGTGCATGGCTCATAGCACAGATGTAAGCAACCCGAGCATGCCAACTCATCGTTTCTCACCGTTGCCTCTTCTTTTGCATAAAAAAAAATTCAGTCTGGTTCAACTTATTCAAATGACTACTACAACTGTTTCAAGCAACAGAAATTCAGTTTCACATTCAAAATTAATATGCCAAAAGCCCTAAAGCAGCGGTCATCATAAGAAACGTCGAGGCTGCCTAACATATATATACCAGAATCAGGCTCTATTACAGCTGCTGCTTCCCCCTTTTTAGGGTATCCAGTCAGAAACCCTAGGCCCCGGGGAAGGTTATGTCACAGGAAGAATCTACATGTGAATCCAGCACACTAAGATTTTCATCACGGACAACAACGTCTGAATTCCTGATGGCAGCTCCTCTTCGATTTCGATTGCTCGCACACGCAGAGTTTTGCCCGGACAAAGGATCACGCGGCTATAGGGTATTGGCGTAGTGAGAATCAGAGGAGGACCTGAATGTGCCATTTCTTGCTACATTTCTTCTGCTCGACATCATTGGCAGCCATTCTGGAGCAGCATCAAGCATAATAACATCTTTATCTAACTGCAACTGCGCAGCTGGAGCTGGACCTGAAGTAGATTCTGATCTGCCACTTTTATTTCCCTGAAGAAGAAGAGGCATCGTTGATTTGACTTGGGCTTCTCTGCAATGAAATGAATTTTGATTGAAATCCTAGGCTTGAACAAAGATTGAAATCTATGGCCAATATCTGTGTTGCTGATTCGCTGCTAGGTTCGGTCGAGGTTGGAGAATTTTCCTGCTTTGCCCTCTTTTAAAACCCTATGCCGTTTGAATTTAGGCCTTGACGACGAAGAAGGCTTAAAAATACAGAATGAGCAACGGTGAAAAGTCTTAGGGCTTTTTTTCTATTTGTCGGGCCACGATACCGAGGGAGACAATGGTCAAGTTTTAGTATTTTTGATTTAATGTCAACTGGAGGATATTTAGCATAACAAAAGAATAAGGTAGAATGATGCTCAACGTTGCCGTGTAGTTTAGCATTTAGGGCTTTCTCAAAATATTTTTAAAAATTGAAATTGAAATAGAACAATTTGCCATCTTGGACTCAAGCCATTTTAATGATAGTGAAATGCTTGTAACAAGACTTTAGTTTGCTAGCAGTGAGGCGTCTTATCACTAGGATAACACATCAATGATGAGGTGTTAACCTAGTGGTAATATACTTATTTCAGGTTCCAACACCCCTTAATTTGCAAACACCGAGTTATTGATTGGATTTTTGTGAGCAATAATAAGTTATAAAATTCTAATTTTGACTATATATCTAACACCACCACTCTCCCCCTCTACACATAATGGCAAGGTGCTTGTTTTTCAAGTTGGAAATATGGGTTCAAATTTAATTGAGAGTAGCTACTCAAAAAGAGGAAGGGAGTGTTGGAACCTCAAAGGAATACCATAAATACACTCAAAGACATATAGCCAACATGATAATTTAGAAGTATCATGGAGGAATATAATGATGCTTTAAATGTGATTTGAACTAACAACCTCTTGAAAATGAGCTAACCACTTGATAAAAAGATTAGGTTTTCATGCATCTACCAATTTTATAGGATGAGCATTAAGGCTTGAAGTAATAGAACCCTTTTTTGAAAAAAATAAAAATAAAATTTTATCAACTTAAAAAAATAAAAAACAAAATAAAACAATAAGGTGGATGGGAAGTTCATTAAATGTTGGATCTTTTTTTTTTATCATTTTTTATATTTATATGAAATGAACTAATATGTATTTGTTGGTGAAAATATTTAGTGGAAAAACCATGAGTAAATATAAACTCATGTTAAAAAGTTTAATTCTTTTTAAGCTCATGAATTTTTAAATCTTCTTTTTAATTATTTTTCCAAAAAGCTTAAGCAAGGGATTTCAATTCCAAGTTTGATTAAACTCATTTACATATCTTTATTTATTTTTTAGAAAAGGTTGTTGATTTTCTTATGTAAGGCAAAAGAATTTCTAAGTCTCATTTTTATTTATTTTTTGAAAGTCTTAGTTAAGCAATTTCTATCAATCTTGATTAAACTCACATTCAAATCTTTATTTAATTTTTTGAATAATACAATTTAATGAGCAACCAATATCCCCTACGCCAATCGATACAAATCACAAGCATTCACGTGCTCAAATTCCATGGATAGAACTAGTGTGGTATCTAGATCGTTAAGCATTGATCATAGGTTGATGTCTTCTCACTTGGAATAGTGGTAGCTTTATCACGTATAGTTTAGTCCAAAGTAAGGCATATGATTATTGATGTTGTGTAGCTATGGTTAAGCTATATAAAAACATTGAAAATTAATTATTTAATTAATCTAACTAATAACAAAAAGATAAATCCTATACCACCGTAAGGTTGATGAGTGTTCATTCCCATATTGTTATACACGTCCTAAACTCACGTACCTACTATTGGGATTACCAAGTGTTATGCTATTAGGCTAACCAAGCAATAATGTTATTAGGGTTACTAAGTAAATACATGTTTACGCTCGAATCTAGTCGTAATCATTTCACCAATTGATTAATGTACATAAAAATGTAAATATTAACTAAGTACTTAGAAAGTAAATTGCAATGAAAGTAAATCTATTCTAACTCAAAGTGCTACAATGAATATGAACCAATCTTGATCTTATTATCATTCATGTAATGTGTCCAAGTAGAATGCCACTCAAATAAGATGTTGTACAATTGACTCGAATCCATGCCGTGGGCACTCATTGATTGTTTACTAAGATTATGAAAGAAAACTGCAAGAGTTTGACTACACTATTGATCAAATGGTGGTAAATAAATGATGGATGCTCACATATTTATAGGCTTATGGAGGGTTAGTGTTGATGCATATGTGCCAATGCATTGAAGGATGCATTGACTAGGCTGTGTCAACGTAGTTGACTAACTTGGACTTCATCACAAATGGATTAGTTAATATTCATTTTCTGTTGTATTTATATTAGATACTAATATTAACTATGTTGATTCCATGTCTCAATGAAACTGAACTTTAAAATATATTTCAATGTTCATAAAATAATTTAAAATAATATCATTGCATCTATGTTATTTATATTTATATAAATGAATAAAAATAGTTAAGCAAATTCTAGGGGATAATACCAAGTTACAAAATTCTAATTTCAACAATGAGATATTAGCATAGTGGTAAGACTCTTGATTTAAAAGTTCCATGTCATGGGTTTGATTTTAGTCAGCAATGCTAAGTTATAAAGTTCTAATTGGACTATATAACTTGGGATGTATCTATATTACACTTATTTTATAGTTCCAAGATCCCATAAAGCTCAAATTTGACTATATGTCTTGGGGATCAATATTATTAAAAAAAATTTCAAGTTCCAATACCACCCCCTCCCTACGCACACAATCACAATGTACTTGTTTTTTAAATTTTGAAATGTGGGTTCAAATTTAATTAGGTGTAGCTACTTGAAAAAAGGAAGGAGGTGTTGAATCCCAAGAGAATGACTATAAACACAACCCAAGATGTATTACCAATATGATAATTTAGAAGAATTACAAAAAAATATAACAATGCCTTAAAATGTGATTTGAATTGATAGTCTTTTAACAAAGAGGTAACCACTTGACAAAGAGGTTAGGTTTTTGCTCATATACTGACCCTCTTAGGACTCCACCTTGTAGGATGAACATTAAGACTTCACGTAATATATTTCTTTTTTAAAAAATAAAAATAAAAATTTCTCAAATTAAAAAAAATAGTCATGAAGGGGAAGTTCATTAAATGTTAGATCTCTTTTAAACTTTATCAACTTTATTTATCAATATTTCAAATTATATCGAATAAACCAATACATATTTGTAAGTGAACAACTTTATTGGTAGGACCATGAGTAAACAAAACACATACTTTTAAGAGTTCAATTGGTTTTAAGCTAATGAATTTTAAAATCTTCTTTTTGTTTATTTTAATGAAAGGCTCAAACAAGTGATTTCAATTCCAAATTTAATTAAACTTACATGTAAATCTTTATTTTTTTTAGAAAATTTATTAATTTGCTTATGTAATGCAAAAGAATTTCTAAATAGTCTTTTTAATTATTTTTTAAAAGGCTTCATCAACCAATTTCAATATCAATCTTAATTAAACTCAATCACACATTATTTATTTTTGGAATAATACTAAAGAATTAGTAAACACTCATTTTGTATAATTGTGTTAGATACTAATACCACTAACTATGTTCATTTCATGTCTCAATGAAACTAAACTTCAAAATACATTCTAATTTTTATGTGGATTGCATACAACAACTAAAGAGAATTGGCAAAGACCAAACAAAATGTAAACTAGCTTAGTTATATATTTATAATATATATCTATAAATTGGCCGAGAGAATCTTATTTGTTTACAAGTAAAAAGTTCTTTGAGTAAAAAATTTCACGACTTCTGGACGAAGAACAAGATTTAAAAACCCAAATTTTCATGCCTTCTGGACGAAGAACAAGCGTGATACATCTTATTTTTCCTAAGGATGGGTTTTTTGAAAAAAAAATTCCATCAATTAGTGTATGCTCTCAATTATTATCCCATGTGATCTATGTCCATGAACAAAAGATGTAGCAACCTTTGCAACATCTTCTCCCAGATAGCTGGCTGACCATTCGTTCTGTCTATCTCAATCTCTTAATCTAAGCATTTTGAGTTCACTTCGTTGAAAATGAGCTGATGTAAGTAGATGTCGATTTAGTACTTCAAAATCATATTCAACACCATCCTATCTTTCCGGAATAATATCTGTATACTTCCTCTCTTCCTCGCAAGCACTTTCAAACTCTTCATTGAATGTCTCCTCTTCCAATTCATAGATGTGTTGAATAGAAATTCATTTTCGTTCAATTTCTTCATCATTTCTTCCCAGATCGTGTTTGACATCTCTAAAAGGATATGGTAGTAATAGTTGCGCCCAACAGTAATCTATCCATTTCTTCTCTCCTACTCTTGGAGCTACTCTAAATTTTGGAAATGTTCTTACAACAACTGGTCGTAGTTGAGGCTTCCACATTGGTAGCTCTCTCTTCTTCGAGATAAAGGTAAAATATTTCATAGCATTCAACAATGAAACTCCTTCCATTTCTAGTGGTCTCTTTTGATATGCATTGATAAGGGTTGTATATGGTTCTGGTTCCTCATCTCCATCTATATTTGGTATAACTCTTTTATACATATCTCTAGACACATTTATAGTATCAAATAGTCGACTACATTTAACTAGTGGAAGTTCATATAGCATATGACAAACCTCCATGGCACATATGTCTCTATCAGCTGCAGCATCTATCATGAATCTTTTGTATGCAGTCGTTGCATTTTCTTCAGGTTTTCGAGATTCGGCAATACAAAATAATAAATCCTGAAAGCATCTTGACTTCTTTTTAGATTTCGCTGCATATTTTGCAATATATTTAATAACTACATATTTTTCAAGGACCGGTTGAAAGTCTGTGTTTGCTCTCCATGTTTGAAAGATCATTCTATTATGAACATTCAACCTTGGATCATTACATCGTGGTTCATATGTAACATGATTGTTGTTTTATGGATCTTGAAAGAGATTTGATTGAGCTCGCAATGGCCATGGAATATTATACCTAAGGTAATAAATTAAAGTTATATAATTATTTTCCTAGATCTCATACATTCATGATGCAAATAAGAATCTAGGTATTCAGAGAAATATAATTGTACCTGCAAACTTGCATATGATTTTGGATTCTTAAACATGCTCCTCTCTTACATTGTGTGTGTCATTGAACTAAATTTAAGAGCTCATCATAATCAATGTCAAGATCCATGAATTTTAGCTGTTGACCTTGAATTTCACATGGATGCCTGGGATTATTAACACGTTGTATCTACAAATGAAATATTTGTATAATTTTTATAATGGTTTTTTCAAATAACCTAAACAATTTTCTAACATTTAAAATAAATATTTAGAAATTTCAAACAACTTACAGCATTGGATATTCCATCTTGATTGAATCTACTATTCCATGCATTTGTTATTGCATCAAAAAGCTCTCTCATCTTTCTAACTACTTCTAGGTCATTCCAATCAAGTTCTTCTATGTTTGGAGCTTCCTTGATCCAAAGAAAGCCATGGACATGTGGTGATCCCGTATGTTTCCATTCATATCTTGTCCAGTAATCAACCACATCAAATTCTTGAAATAAAATCATTTCTCGAAATGCCTTATGTTGAAGATGCATAAACTCAGCAACTATATGTGGGTTCTCAATAATATTTTTCATTTTCCACTCTCTTATCTCAGAAACATTTTGTGGGGGTTCTGTAGGCATTACCTTATGTAGATCTGGCCAATAAATATTTGTTGCACTCAGAGTAAAAAAAATAGTTGGTGCACCCAACTCATTTATCAAATCAAACAACTACGCTTTGCATTTTCTCTAGTACGAAGGCGTTCCGCGTATCGTTGTTCCTAATCTCATCAAATTATCAACAAAATTATTTGATGGTGCATTTTGTAGTCCTTCACGTAATTCTTGGATTGTTAATGGTGCCTCTGTAATATTTTTTTTTGAAGAATATTGATGTTGATTTCAGTGCACGATGTCTCGTTATCATGTTATAAATGTGATACCTGAAAATGAAAATAAAATTCCTATGTGATTAGTTCATAAGATGTCAAAAACATGAATGCTATTTAGCAATGTAAATGTAATTAATTTCTGATACCTAAATCTTTTATGATTTCCAAATCTGCCATCCTTATATCGAAGTAGATGTCTAGCATATTCATGTAACATGACATCCTTGGACCTTCTTGTAAGGAAGTCACATTTTCCACGTGGAAACAACGTTGGAAATGACATTGGAAGCATTCCAACTGTGTTGAACTCATTGATGGGTGACTCTGAAAGTGTTAGCCATTGTGTGTAATCTGAACTTTCAACAGTTGGATTTTGTAACCAAGCTCTTACCAGATCAAGTTCTTTCCCTAGAAGAATTGGACATGATGCTACTGATGATGTGTGTCTAATAATATTTTCCTCCTTTAAATCAACCAAAGGACCATCAAACTGTAATCTCATCTCACCATCCTCCTCAGATAATCTAATATAATGAATCCTTTCAAAAACATTAACATCTCCTGTATCATTAACATAATCCAAAACATGCTCATCTATTTCTACATCTTGATAGAATGGATCATTCTGTTTCTTATACAATAAGGCAGCATACACACGCTTTTTATTTACAAAAAATTTATAGGTTGTTCCAATTTGATCAACTTGTCTTAGTATTAGCATTGGAATTTCATGAATCCTCAAAGGAAGCCTAGTTGCAATTTCAGATACATCTTGCATAAAACTAATGGTATGTCCTTTATATTGTAATTGACCTCCAATAGCATG
>MNCI01022151.1:473971-490398 GCA_015680685.1 Gnetum montanum | reverse complement strand
AAGCCGAAAATACCAAAAAAATCACATACCTCAGACTTGCTTAACCATACACCGTGACACATACAAGCAAGCCTGGGAAGACAACGAACGATTAACCCCAAGTGTTTCTTGTGGCGTTAAGGCATTTAGTCTGCGGAGTTTGACTGGATCGCGCGTGTACGCTCGTATTCGTATGGTGGAGTGTAGGGGTACCTCGCCACTCATCAGGAATGATTGCTAAGTGATATTTGTGTTCATCTATGCGTTCTCATCCTTGTCCACATCCACGTCCATGACCTCTTTCTCGTCCTTATCTGTGATCCCTTCCATTCTATGAAATATTATTATACAAAGTGACCTAATATGTTTAGCTTTATTAAATTAGACATTAAATAAATTTCATCTAAAAAAATAAAATTTCATCTACAAACCTCACTTCCTTCCACCTTTTGTTACTGCATTTCTGCTTGACACGTTCTTTTACGTAAACAATTTTGTTCCATTCTTTGCAACTCCAAAGGATCTCCTTGTTGCCGAGCTTCTCTTCTTTGATCTCTGAGACATTGTTGTCTTGCTCGGTTTAACTCACGCTCTCTATCACCTGCATGATCTGTATTTACAGGAATGAGAATCCTTATATAGTATTATGGGTTGTATTAAATTTTAAATAAAACCCAAATCTAAAAATAAAAAATTAGTTATTTTTTTAAAGAAACCTAAGGCACCCAATATGTTTTTAAATATAACCCAAACCTAAAAATAAAAATTAGTTATTTTTTTAAAAAAACCTTATATAGTATTATGGGTTGTATTAAATTTTAAATAAAACCCAAATCTAAAAATAAAAAATTAGTTATTTTTTTAAAAAAACCTAAGGCACCCAATATGTTTTTAAATATAACACAAACCTAAAAATAAAAATTAGTTATTTTTCTAGAATTATTTGGGAAACAAAATTCCACAAAATAGTAAGCTGAGCAAGTTTTGTAGCCATTGCCGATTTACTGCGCTTCAGTAGGCGCTCCCGAATCCAACAATCCAATGCAAACTGTTCATCTAATGAGGCGTATTTATGGTTTTTAATGGGACACAACCTTTGGAACGAGGATGCAACCTTTCTAAACGTATTACGCAACCTTTCTAAATGTATTTTTGTTTTGCAACGGACGTAACCTTTTGTAACACGATGTAACCTTTTATAAAAAAAAATGATTTTCAAAGTGAATTTTAGTTACACGTCAGTGTTATGCACAAAGTTGCATTATCGAAATGGCCTGTTTGGAATTTTAGTTACACATCAGCGTTATGCACAAAGTTGCGTTACTGAAATGGCCTGTGGGAAAGTCAACGTTAGTCAGTGTTACGTACAAAATTAGCGTTACCGAATTATGACTGGTAATGGCCTCTCGGCCAAAAAAGGCAAAGATACTACAAAACATTGAAGAAATTACTAAAAATAAACTGCAAATAAGTCAAAAATGATAGACAGTGGAAGTAGCACAAAGTGCTTTTAGGGAATTTCATCCCTCATCAATGAGCCTTTGATGCTAGATGCATGCCAAAAATATAGATGATAGCAAATAATTTATAGGAAAAACATGATCATTGTTGAAAGAGAAAAGTGAGCACATGTTAGAAAGAAAAAAATTAGAAACCCTTACATTTGTAGGTGTGAGTGCAAGCCAATAGTTTGAAGATCAAAAAGTCTAAACTTCATAACTAAATCTACTGTAACATTAAGAACCTTCACAATTTGAAAATTTCTCTAACAGATGATAGGTTTGAAGAAGACATTTGCTAGACATGGATCTTGTTACTGAAGTTGCAAGAGTTCAAGGTCCTTCATGTTTAAGGATTTAGTTGAAGAAATAAAATCCATGATGAGAACAATATGTTTTCTTAAATAGCCTATAAGAGAGAAACTTCATATTAAGTAGAAATTTTAAGTAGCATCATTTGATCAATTGGTTGTACTCTATCATGACTTCAGTGCACACAATTTAGTCCAAAAGAATTTGAATGTTAATGAACTATGTCATTTTAATGAAGTGAAAGTTAGATTGGCTAGCAGAAGCAATAGGAAAAATAGTAGTAATGGCAAAATTATTAACTCAAACATTTTAGATAGGATGGTGTAGTTAAACCTTTCACCTAAGATTATTTAGTTGTTATTCTAGTCCTACAAAATAAGACATACAAAAATATTATTAATGAGGTATAACATAATATAAATTATAGAAATCGACTAAAATACATATACTAGTAATCTAATATCAAGTATAATAAATAGTATTTATTAAGAAATATTGCTTACTTGATATGCTTATTATGAGCCAAAAGGGATGGCCAGTTACCTTCCTATCCTACTTTACCTAGCATATCTTACTTATCTTTACTAACTCCACAACATTATCCTAGCATGATTGTTAATTCCTACATATAAATACCTTAAGTCATACCCCCAAAGATCATCTCAAGAAACATGTCTATTATTACAACATGTCATTTCAGGTCTTATTATAATAATTACATCATTTATTATAAAGTGACACCATTGTTGTTACAAAATGACTTCATTTGGGAATAGGGACATGACACATATAGTAATTAGGAGTTTTTAAACTCTTCATGTGTGGAGGCATTAGTTTCAACTCATTTGATAATTGGGAGGTTTTGATCTCTTCATGTATGGGACATAGTGTTCATAATATACCTCATCAGACACTTTATCTTTATAAAACCAAAATTGAAACTGAAATCTTATTATGTTCATATTCGATAGTAGAAATATATATGCTATGAGTTTTGAAAATATCATTAAGAAAATTACCAAGTATTCTTATTAGAATTTGAAACAAGTCAATCAAATTTGCAACTATAATATTTTATCTTTGTATAATGTGCTCAAATAAAAGACATTACAAGAAATTATGATATTCATCTTTAATGTTATTTGTATTGCATAGTCAGCATTTTCATTCTTCACAAGGAATTTTATGCAATATATATGTTTCAACTCTCAAATGATGAGATCCCATTTGGACTCTACTAATTATGCATTGTAACCAATAAGGAATAGTAATAGATAAATAATTTGTATTTGAATTAAGGCCTCCTATCATACTATTGTAATAGAAATATTTTTCACCTTATACATTTTCCCAAAGTTTGTAATATACTACTTATTTTACCAATTTGTGAACTTGGTTAAGATTAGAACAAAAAAATGTACTACTAAATATTTTATTTATTAAGTCATAAAACTCCCTTAAAAAGTCATTATTTATCATAGGTTTTCATGATAACTTTTTTGGAATATTTATCTAATGAAGATGTAGAAATATTATGAGTATAACCTATAAAATGATAAATAGCTTTAACCTCTAATGACATCATCTCTACTTCAAGAAGCATAATATCATATTCTATTTATTTCTTCACTTTAAATTCATTGAGCAAAAAGAGCTTTTAAATTTCATCACTTTATATTGAACCCCTTGGACATATTGCCAGAATGAAACTTTATAACTTAATGCTATTTACAAAAATTAAAACCATAACTTAGAATTTACAAATTCAAAGTCTTGCTATTAGGCTAACACTTCATTATTAACACACTACCTTAGTAATATACTTAGCAATAATCTATTTAGATTTTACATTAACAATCCATTATTAATACACTCACTTGAAGAATAAACTTAGCAATAATCTATTTAGATCTTTAAATCAAGCTAGAGTAACTTGATAACAAACTTAACTCGTTGAGTATGGGCTACAAATTAGTTGAGGCACCTACATAATATACACCTATAAACATTCATGTAATTTTTTTCTCTTATTTAATATAAATATTTAAAGGAAGTGAATTGTTCTTTTAGTGGAAAAATATAGTAGTGATTATTTTCAATTAGTTTGAAAACATGATTTAGTTTTTTTTATTTAAGCATGACACACACATAGAGACGTAACATAGTGATGAGTGGTTGGGTATTTCAACACTCAACCATATAAGTCACAAGTGTTCACATGTGACCAAATCATAATCCATATATGGACAATGTAATTATACTAGTGAGTTGATGATAAGTTCATGATCGTTATCTTCCCACTTAGAGTTAGCGAGGAGTAAATCATATGGTTTAACTCTTAGTGAGGTACATGATGAACTTATGTTGATTGGCTCTTAATAATGCTAAGTGTAAACATGGTGGAAATGAATATGATTTCTATCTCTAAGTTTAATAAAAATGTAAATCTATTTTATCCTATGGTGATAAGTTTCTATTCCTTTTTTTCTGTACATGTCCTAGGCTAATGTAACTATTACTAGGATTATCAAGTAACTTCACTATTGAGCAAATCAAGCAAAGTCACTATTGGGTTAGCAATTATTACGCTTTACACTTGAAACTGTTCACAGTTATTTTTCCTTACTAATAAACATTGAAATTGTAAATGAATTAGTAAGAATAAATATTATGGAAAGTATATTTATGATATGTGATATGCTGCTGATGAGTGGCAAGGTACCCCTACACTAAACCATACGAATACGAGCATTACACGTGTGATCTGGTCGAACTCCATAGACTAAGTGCCTACACACCTTATGGAACACTTAAGGTTAATCGTTCGTTGTCTTCCCAGACCTACTTGTATTTGTCATGGTGTATGGTTAAGTAAGTATGGGGTATGTGATTTTTATGTCTTTTCTGTTTTATCTCCTATGCTAATGAGGGAAAAGGTGGAGAGACTAAGTAACTAACTTTAACTAACTAACTAAGCCTTAATTAACCTAGCATCAGCATCCGTTCCCACTTACCATTCACACCCTGAACAATGCAACCTTGGATTACCAAACGCTATTCGTTGCTAGGATTACCAAGTGTAACGCACATGGTCGAAGCGGTCGTATTGAATGCACTTAACTATGAGAGAAGGATTGAGAGAGATTTAATTAACTAATAAAGCATTTAAACAATGGATAATAAATAACAATAAATAAAGTCCTATTTAGCTTAGTCCATGCACTGCAAGGTTCATTCAAAAGTTCGTCTTTATTTTCATACACAAACTTGTGCTCAGGTACAATATTTGCTCAAATAAAGATCTGTTCACTTTGGGACTCCTATTGCGGGCACATGGAAATTTCTCTAACTCTAGAATGGATAAACTACAAGAGTTTGGCTAAGGTCTAGATCTAGATGGAGAAATAAGGGAGAGCTGCCTCTTATTTATAGACTTGGTAACGCACTACGATATCGCAGGGGATGCAATATTACAGTGAACACGATATCGCGTACAGGATATCACGTCCCATCATACCCCCATGATTGAATAAAAACTCATCCTTGAGTTTCTTACAAAATATTGGGAAGGTATGGGATTATTAACTTGAATGGAACTAACGATGAATGGGATGACATGTAAACAGATCATCATTACAAAACATGATAAAACTAGTGTTCATGACAATAAGAGTGAACACTTTATACATTTGACATTAGACCTTATTTGGCAGCTGAGAGAGAAGAAGTATGTTGTTTCCAAAGCCAAGATTGCATCTTTCGTTGTCTATCCATAAGCCCGCCATCGATCTGGCTCCTTGCATAGCTGCTTCAGCACTGATCCATTCCAAGTATTCCTTCCAGATCCAATTCGTTGTTGTGTGATTGCCATCTACACATACAACACAGTCTTATATTAGCAAGGGTAAATGAATCATAATGCAATTGATAGCTTGCTTCGGTGAAAGGTTCATTGGCTAAGTTGTGGCATGGCTGATACGGGTCTGGAGATATATCCATGGTCACCTTTGGAGGTGTAGGGGTTAGGAGAAAATTGAAAAAAAATCTGGATTTGGACCCCCATGACTAAGAGCGAAGCTCCAATAGCGATAGAATGGAGAAAGAATAAAGAACAAGAAAGATGGAGTAAAAGAGACAACTGTAACATCAATGAAATGGGTGTCAAGATGGAAATGAACAAAATAGAGTTAATTGCAAAATGTTAAGGAAAAGAATTTAACTAGTGCACCAAATAGGAATGCCAGTGGGTCCTTTCCAAAGAAGGCTCATCTCTTTAATGCCCTGACAATCCCACATTCAAAGAGTTCGTAGGCTCTGGGAATGTCATTTGGAACAAGAGTTAAAGTCTTAACCATAAGAATTTACCAAAAAGAAAAAAATGCGTTAACTAAAATATACACTAATGATACAATCGGTAATGAGGTGAATAATGGAGAGAAGGGTGGAGAGAAGATAATGGAATGGAATCTCAAGAACAAGGTGGTGTACAACCCCTTGTGTGTTTAATGATTAATTGTGACTTAGTAGATCCCATTCCAAGTCCAGCCTCAAACAAACTGCATCCAGTGACTTCACATTAATACATTTGGCCAATCCATCCACTTGAAGTAACAAGAATGCCTTCACCCAAGAGCCACCACCATTTCGACGAAAAGAAGGAGGAGAGAATAGGAAGCGAGAAGGGCCTTAGTTAGAGGGAACATGTTTTTAGTTCCATAACCAGTGCTTGTAACCCAAGTGATTATTTTGTCTAAGGGGTGTGCTTTGAATTTTTACTTTTCTTGTTTTCTTTTGTTTTATGTGTTTATACGTGAGAACCACATCATGCAAATACTTTGTTATTTTTATTAGTTCAGCTTCTCGATAATATGGCAATCGTTGGAACGATAAGAAAACTCAAGAAGAAAACATTCAAGCACCCAAGAGAATGGCCAATACAAATGCATTAAGTTCCCTTGAAGCCACACCCTTTTCAATCCTTGAGTCCTTCTTTAGTTTGAGAAATACCCAGTCACCGATTCGTTTGTAGTTCTTATTTGGAAAGGGACTATACATTTCCAAGCCAAGAGAGACCATAGAAATTTGTGGATGTATGGATGAAGTGGACTCATTTCCTACTATATCAAAAGGACCATACCTTAGTATCAACATCATAACTTAAAGGTAAAAACCAAACATTAGCAACCAATAGAAAAAATAGTTCATACCATCATTAAGAACACTTATTGGGTGACAAACTTACAAGATGGATAAAACACACACACATAAAGAAATGAAAAAGTGTAAACGATGTTGTAAAACAAAAACAAAAAAATTTAAAGAAATTATAAAACAAAAATGTGCAAAACAAAAATGTGTAAAACAAAACTTAAAAGAACCGAGGCCTTGAATGATCTGCAGAGTTGGCCATCTCCCCCATGACTGAATTGAAAGGGAGAGATCTGAAATAATGAGTACTTGTTTGAATTTCTTACAAGTGTCCAACTTCTCCCAATTGATGTTCTCAGGTTAAGGGTTGGAAGTTGGTGATGCTCATATTTCAATGTGTCTATGCCTTCGTCGTGGTTGCAAGTTGTTCCCTCAGTTAGTTCCATGCATGTTGGTGGGTTGCTCTCTTGATGAGCTATCAACCACTGGGTGTTCTCTTCTTGTGTGGTTGCTACATACAGGCACCTTTGTATCTAAGTTTCCGGGGCACACCAGTTACATGCAGGAGATGTTAAGCATTCCTCCATGTCATCACCCTCTAAGTCACTGTATGTGATGCATGGAGTTTTCTTCTTCTTGATCTTTCCATAAATGTTCTCCTTAGATATTTCTAAGGAAAGATCATGGATCCCTAGGCACACATCTATTGTACTCACCCATGTCCTTCCCATTATTATTGGGAAGTCCCCTTTGTCATTGTTGACTTGGATCACTAGAAAGTCAGCTGGGTATGACCAACCACACATGGTGGTAACAATGTCCTCCACCAATCCCAAGGGAATGGTGATGGACTAGTCAGCCAACTCCAGTTGTATATTTCTCTTCTTGAGTGGAGGCAGGTTCAAAGCTTTATACATGTCTTACGATATTAAGTTGACTTCGGAACTTGAGTCAAGAAGAGCCTTATGAGGTTCATTCGCAGTGACTTGGAGATAGATTAAGGGACTCCTAGGGTCAGATAGTTTCCTGGGAAGGTGGCCTACCTTGATCTAGTCGATAACGGTATGTGTTAACATAACCGTATGCATTGAGCTATGTTGTTGGTTTGAAGGGAGCTTTGAAGCCTTATTTGTTTGAGGATTGGTCATAGACTCAACCGCTTGGGGTTGTGAGAGCTTGTTTGGGCTTTTTGTTCTGAAGAAAGGTCTTCTCTTTGTGCGGTTGTTAGAACCAGCAGCGGGTTGAAGTTTTACAGCTCTCGTAGCATTACATTGTTGTGGTTGAGTGGGGAGTTCCCCTTCCATTGTTGGAGTGGGTGGTAGTGGAACTACCGGTATAAGAGTGGTGGATGGATTCGAAGGATGGTATATATGGGATGTATCTCCCATAGGAGAAGGAGTCCTAAAATATTCCTGAACTTGGTACTAACGTTGTGGGGTTGTGTGATCCATAGAGTCACTTGGAGAAACCAGCTGTTGCACGTAATATCCATATGGGTCTAGTTGCTGGTAAGGGTATTATTGCCTAGGCAGTGGCATCTCCCATGACTGTGGATGTTGCCATTGCTAGTGTTGCGTGATGGGTTGTGGTGAAGTTCCACTTGGATAGTACATTAACAGTTGGTAGAACTATCTTGGGTTACCTTGGGGATAAGGTAACCTTTGGGGTGCCTATCATCTGTTAAATCTTGGGTTGAGTGCATACACCCCAGATTCTTGTAGATGCGAGATTATTGGGCAACGTCCCTTAGGATGGTCATATTGGTAGATCTCACATCCACCATCATTGTCTATGTCAGAATCCACAACCTCATTGGTGATAGTTATTTTTCCCTTACCCTTGTCATGTGCATGGCCTGAATCTCTCCGCTTTTTCTTATCACGGTCACCACTTCGTTCCTCCTTAGATTCCTCTATGATTTTTAGGACAGTTTTAATTTTACTATCTAAGGAGCTCCATATTTCATCTACCTGAGCTGACACTTCGGTTGTTAAATTTTAAAGTGGCAAGGTTTTTCTATTCACCAACTCTTCGAGTGGTGACTCATCCTCTTCATCACAGAATCTTACTCCCTTCTTTTGGAGGGAAGGATCACAGCTATATTCTTCTGCGCTTTCTCTTTTTTGTAGCTCCCCTTCTTCTTTAGCTACTTGCTCCAAAAATTGATGGATTTCATGGGATCTAAGTTCAGATAATCTCCCTTGGGCATGTGTCCCAAGGGTTCTCCTAGTTTCATGTCTTAGCCCATCTACGAGGTGGTGGAGTTGATCCCATTGTGCGTAACCATGGCTCGGGAAACGATGTAATAATGTGTAATATCAGCCCATGGTAGCATCCAAGGGTTCATGATTACTCTTTTTTCATCCTTGGATCTACTTATGCAAGTTGGACACTCTGGAGTACATTTGGTATTTATCGTTAAACAATTGTAGCATCGTATTCGACCTCCTAATGGTTTTTGGTTCTAAGGACCGGTACCAACTTTCTACTTCTTTTATGAGTGTCCTAGGAAACAACTTTAACTTTTTCCACTTGTTTTCAATATTTTTCAAGGCACATGCATTGTGGAATTCCTGTAAGTGATTTTACAGATCAGCATTGTATCTCCCCTCAAACCATGGGATATTATTCATGTCTAGTCTCTTGATTCGACTATCTTTCTGGTGCCTTGTAGGTATTCTCACAGCCTCTATAATATCTAACATACTTTGGGTCGCTAGTAGGGGTTCATCATGATCATCTCTTTCATGACGTCTATGATGTCTATGTGGTTCCCTACTTTCCCTTCCATGTCTTGATTCTCTCGAATGCCCTCATCCTCTCTCTCGACTCTCTTGTTGAGGTCTCTCATCTTGCCTATCCTTATCCTCACTGTTGTGCTCTTTGTGACTGTGTCCTAATGTGGAAGAAGAGGGTGAATGATGTGATGAAGGGGAAGAAGAATAAGAACCATCGCCATGACGGTGTTTCTTACCTTCTCTTAAATGGCTACGGCCCCGATCGTGATGACGATTAGAATGCTTATCCTTGTCAAGTGTTCGTGTTTTCTCATTGAACACTTAGTGTTCATGGGCATCAGAACCAGGATTGTGAATTGTGGAGCGAAGGTTCTAATACCCCACCTCCTCACTTTCGTTAGGAGGGGGAACATCATTTGATGGAGAACGTATTGAGGTAGGTTCATCACCCTTAACTTCTCTTATGACAGGCGAAGCATTGTGGAGGCCTTTGTCCTTCAACGATGTATGGTGGCTCTCCTGTCATTAGTTCCTTAAACATTGCATCTCTATGGAATGGTAGTCCCTCATGCTATAATCACATGCAACGTGTTCAACATATAGCTGCGTCATGCCTATTTGTACAAGCACATGAAGGAGCATGTTGGGAACTGCACAATTTGGGGGTAACACTATGTGACCTTGCAAATCACGCCAACGTAGTTGTTTATCTTGATGGAGGATAAAAGTAAAATCAAGTATATACTCATTGGGATGAATATATATTACCCAATACTCTTGAGGAACTGGTGGTTCGCGGTTATGTGTGTTAGACTATCAACCGTTTCTTGTGTGATCCCTAGGTGGTGAAATGCTTTTGTTAGAAGAAGACATTGTTTCTTATTCGATGTGATGATTAACCATTATATAATTTTTCATTTAATTAACCCTAAGGTTCATTTAAGCTCCCAATGATGTGGATAATTTCCTATGTTCTACTTAGGGCACAAACACTTAGTCCCCGGCAACGGTGCCTATGATGAGTGGCAAGGTATCCCTACACTCAACCATACGAATATGAGCATTACATGAGTGATCCGGTCGAACTCCGCAGACTAAGTGCCTACAAGCCTTATGTAACACTTAAGGTTAATCATTCATTGTCTTCCCAGACCTACTTGTATTTGTCATGGTGTATGGTTAAGTAAGTCTGAGGTATGTCATTTTTATGTCTTTTCTGTTTTATCTCCTATGCTAATGAGGGAAAAGGTGGAGAGACTAAGTAACTAACTTTAACTAACTAACTAAGCCTTAATTAACCTAGCATCAACATTCATTCCCACTTACTATTCACACCCTGAACCAATGCAACCTTGGATTACCAAACACTATTCGTTGTTGGGATTACCAAGGGTAATGCATGTGGTCGAAGCGATCGTACTGAATACACTTAACTATGAGAGAAGGGTTGAGAGAGATTTAATTAACTAATAAAGCATTTAAATAATGGATAATAAATAACAATAAATAAATTCATATTTAGCTTAGTCCATGCACTGCAAGGTTTATCCAAAAGTTCATCTTTATTTCTGTACACAAACTTGTGCTCAAGTACAATATTTGCTCGAATAAAGATTCGTTCACTTTGGGACTCCTATTGCAGGCACATGGAAATTTCTCTAACTCTAGAATGGAAAAACTACAAGAGTTTGGCTAAGGTCTAGATCTAGATGAAGAAACAAGGGAGAGCCACCTCTTATTTATAGACTTGGTGGCGCACTGCAATATCGCGTATGCGATATTGCATCCCATCAGCTACAATGATAAAGAACAATCTTTATCTTTATTTCTATTTATGAATTATGTCTAGGAAAAATTCACTTGAATAAATATTCTATATAACTATAATTTCCCACACTACAGACATTCACTCTAACTCTAACTCTAACAAAAAAACTGCAAGAATTTTACTAAGTGCTTACTAAAACTTAGCTTTTCGATGCAATGATGGGTTGGTATTTATAGTTATGACCATGGTCCATTACATTGTATCTACAATGATATATGTAGAGCTATGATATCATAACTATGATATCGTAGACTCACACATAAATTATTTCATCATACCCCCATGATTGATTGAAAACTCATCCTCAAGTTTAAAAAAAAGTGGATAGATTACCTTATAAGCTTGTGGGGTTACATAGACTTTGATAAATTATGATACATATTTACCTAACTAACTTTCCTATAAATACCATAACATGGTTTGAGTTGTGTTACAAAATCATCATCTAATGCATGATTAACACATATGACAAAGACAAAACAAAAATAAACTAAGCTTGATGTAGTATCTCCATGTTTGAGGTAGTGGTGGCTCCTACATTGGGTTCTTTTCCTTATCATCTAATTTTTGAAATTAATATCTATTAAAAAATTCTGTAATTTTCTCTTTGATGAGTAGTGAGGTATCCCTACACTCAACCATATGAATATGAGCGTGTACGCATGATTTGGTCGAACTCTGTAGATGGACTAGTTGTGGTATCTAGATGATTACACATTGATCACAGTTCATTATCTTCCCATCTAGATTAGTATTTTCTTTGTCAAGTATGGTTTAGTCAAAAGTGAGGTGAATGATGAGATCCTAACTAATGCTACTCCTAGAAACAATGGAAAATACTCTTGACTTAAGCTAATAGGCAACAAAAAATAGAATCTAAACTAGCCTAAGTGTGATGAGCATCCATCCTTAATCATCCGTGCACATCTTGGACCTCATGTACTACTTCTTGGATTACCAAGCACAAATTACTTAAGCACTCCTAGATACGCTACTGGGTTACCAAGTAGTTACACTTAAATGTTCTTGATTAAGTTGTACTCATTCTACATTTAACAACAGGAATAGTAAATGATGATAAAGAGATATTAACAACGAAAATAATAAATAATAAATAATAATTAACAATTGAAGTAATTAAATGCTAAGTGAATGCTGTAATGATGGAGTAATCTCAATCTTTATTGCTGATCATGTGCATGTCCAAGTACGTCACACTCAAATAAAGGTTTCGTGCAATTACAATCATCACACTACCAGCATGCACTAGGAAAAGAATGAAAACTACCTAAAGAATGACAAAAAGACTCTATCCTAAGAATTCAACAAAAACCTCCCTTTTCCTATGCACTTGGATGTTGTATTTATAGGCCTACACAGGAATCACGATATCATTATCCAAGTTGCAATATTGTGTATCCAATATCAAGGATTTGATACCAAGGCCTAGCAAACCATGATTCATCATATCCCCATGATTAAATAACCACTTGTCCTCAAGTCAAGAAAAATGAAAATGAGTTCAATTGATTACACAGTGGATAGGTATGAAATTATTGACTAACTAGGAATTACTCATGCCGTAGTGTGGGATTGACCAAAACAAAATTAGGACATAGATATAGAATTAAAAAAGGAAAAATTTATTGGAACTCATGTGGTTCCTAGCAGTGGTGTCTCCTCCATGGATCTCTTCCCCTTATCTTGTGCTCTAGTCTTTGGAAATGGATGTCTTTGAAGGAGCACTTGAATCTTTTCTTCTTTGGTCTAGAAATCCTATGCTGTCCATGCTAATGCTCCAATGTCCCATGGGCATGGTAGTTGTGGGAACATCTGATTGGCCTTGACATACCAAGCTGCAAACAACCATCGTTCCTCTTCATAGGCTATGGCTTTGTCCTTGCATTCTTGATAGTTTGTAAGCTGTTGAGCCAGATCCACTGTGACATCCTTATGTCCTTGGTAGCTAGTCTTGACCACCTCTGATTCAGAATTTGCTACTTCTAATCTCTTTAATGTTTTCTTATGTTCAGCAAATTCTATCTCATATTTAGTGTAGGTGGTTGCTACCTATTTCTCTAATTCTATCCTTGGGCATCCTGCTATCAACATGGCTAAGCTGGCATACCACAGATTTGCCAACTCCATGTATTCTATGAGATCTTATATTTTCAAGTCTTGGTTTTTTAGTTCTGCTTGGTGGGCAAAGGTATAAGTATCCAATATGGCCTATCAATCAATGTTTTGAGCATCGAGTGTCTTAATATGTGCTTTGGCCATATGTATTTCTTTTTCAATCACTTATTTATACATCCCCACTTGATCCCTGAAATGCTCTTTAACTTTCTCATGTTGCTTGGTCTCATTCTGCCACACACTTATTTCAATTACTGTCTTTGGCAAATCATGCGTACCTCCTCCATTAGGATGGTTCTATTCTCTCTGGCCAAGCTATTCATATCCTAGTTGATCCTTATTAATTATTCTCAAAATTGCTAAAAATTTTTCTCAAGAACATTATTCTATTTTTCCACTATGGTCAATCAGAGATTTTTGGTGGCAAGGTGTTTATTTTCTTCTTGTGAGGCCTTGAGTGCTTTGGCATGTGCATATATTTGAGCTTGTGTCTTAGAAGCATCCTAATCAGCCTTCTCTTTTTCCTCCACAACTTTTTTATTCTCTTTCAACAATTCAGTTAGTTGCTTTGTTTAAAAGGATTCTAGCTAGTCTATAGGGATGAATCGAGATAGATCTTGTTGTGCAGCTTGCAAGGTGATGAGCTTTTCTTGGAGTCTTTCTAACTCCTCCTCTGCATGTTTGGCCCTGACCTATGCCATAACTAGCTTCCCTTTTGTAGAGATGAGGTTTAACTATGTTGTTGTGACATTTTGAGGGATGTCAAATAAGGATGTCATCATTTGTCCTATCTGTAGCAACTGATCTAGAACATCTTCATGCTCTACATGAGTCATTGAGAGACCAGCCAAAGTTTAAGCATCACGTGCTCCTATAAAATCTGCTAGTGGCACAATAGAGACATTAAATGATTCTTTTATGTGGTCTGTGATCACTTTTACTGCTCTTGTTGCATCTTGGTGCTACATGGCGACTACTGTGGCACCTTCACCAATTTCTAGTTGCACTTGAAAGGATGCAGCATTTCCAGATATCTATTGTGACTAGTGTGATTCCCCTCCTCCTACTTGAATGGACACCTTACCGCATGCTTGATCAATTGAGGCTATGGATCATATGGCATCATTAATGACCTTGAAGAGATTGGCTTCATCATGGCTTCCCCAACTGACTGATATAGCGATGGCCCTAAGATGGCTCATCGATGGTCAATAGTCCTATGATGGTAGTGGAAGTTGGTCTTGCTAGCCTGTAGGTTGTGTGCTGGGCCCTGCTTCCTATTGTTGATTGGGCCTTGTGACTAGAAGTTGGCTAGGCCCTACAGTTTCAAGTGCAGTGGGACCCACTATCTATTCTTGCTTAGGCTTCAATGTCTCACCAACACTTTTTCTTGGGGATGGTGGCTTTAGTAATTTAGCAAATGAGGCATTTTGAGCCTTTTAGGGACGTCATTGGTATACCCCAGAATTCCAACACATCAGCACAACTTCCTGATTAGGTAGGAATAAGGCAATGCGAACTTCCTTGTCTTACGTTCTTCAAATTGCCTTAAAATTTTGATGAGATATAGATGGGGTAGGTTGGCATTAACCTTGCCCATCAAGATGGCACTTCCTCTAGCCACATAGGTGAAAATTCTATTCAATCCTTTTGTTGGGAAAATATGATATGTGCCAATTCTGAAGTAGATCCTCCTTCAAGTGTGAGCTCTCCATATGCTTTATCCTCCTTACCATGTTCCCTTTTAAACCATATTTTTCATGCATTTGCATCAAAGTGAGTGGATAGGTGAGTAACTTTGGGTGCTATGTTCAGAAGATTTAACACTTCCAAAATGGCCTTGGCAGAGAAATCAACAGAAAGCCCATCAATATCAACGATGGTGTCTTGTTCCTTATTATGCCAAAATTGGTACATCTCCCCTAGGTACCAATCACCACTCTCAGAGAGAATAGGCCATAGTGGAGACCCTTTAAGTTGGTCTCTGATTGCCTTAGTGAAAAATTTAGTGAAAGGTCCAAAATTGAGTTCCATAATTCACAACTGCTGATGTGGACTTTTCATGAATTGCTTGAACACATTCTGGAGACAACGTGAGATGTTGTCCCTGTTCAGTTGCCCTATCATCTCCACCTTTGACATGTTCTAATTGCATAGTAATAGAAGGTTCTTGATGGATGCTAAATGATTTTGCCTCCTACTTTACGTATTCTTTGGGAAGTGCTTGGTCTCTGCCTCTCCTTGGTTATTTGGATGCACCCTGAGAGGGTCCTACTTGTTGTCCTCTTTTAGGGGCCATCTGCAATCACACAGGACCAATTATCAGTAACGTTATTTACAAAATTAGATGAATACCTTACTCTTTTCCCTTAATAGATTCATTTCTTGCTTAGTGTGATTGCAAAGTTAGAAATTTTCATAAAAATCCCCATAAAATTTTTGATATTGGATCCAATTTTGATTAGATGACTCCAAAAAATAATTTTCATGATTTGGGTGAAGAAATAAAATTAATTTGGCAAACATTTTTAGCATTTTTAAGGTCACTTACCCTTGATAATATCCTTCGGGCAATGACAAATTTCAAAAAAACTACGTTTGACTTGAAGTGCACACTTCCCCCAAAACTAAGTTAAACACTCCAGGTTTAAGTAAGTTCAATCGAAACGAGAATCGGAGCATTAATGAGCAAGTTATTGATGTTGGAATGATAGGTGCGCAAGTTAGAAAATTCATGGAAGAAAATTTCAACAACTCCCCTTGCATGAACAGTGAAAAATGACATTG
>MNCI01022151.1:347270-473954 GCA_015680685.1 Gnetum montanum | reverse complement strand
GGGGGGGGGGGGGGGGGGGGGGGGGGTGTGGTCCATATATATAGTGTTTATAGACACAATATCGCATACCCAATAGCATGAACTCAATATCATGTTAGACCCGATATCATGTCCCTTTGAAAATAGGGTACTTGGCAAAATTGATGAATTTTCAAATTTCCGAGGTCAAAAATGAAGGATTTAAGGTTAATTTGAAAGATCTAGGATAATGTCGAAGAGACCTAAAGGCACAAAAAGTGTAATGAAGTGGAATTTTACAATG
Organism: Gnetum montanum; assembly: GCA_015680685.1. NCBI lineage: Eukaryota > Viridiplantae > Streptophyta > Gnetopsida > Gnetales > Gnetaceae > Gnetum > Gnetum montanum. The sequence goes on along the minus strand of MNCI01022151.1, from coordinate 473,692 downwards.
AAGTTTGTGAATAGGGTGAGGAAAAAGGACATGTAGTGGTGCACAGGAACATTTGAATTAAAATGATGATAAAGGAAAGGATAACTTTAGCAATGTAGTACTCAGAAGGTATAAGATGATGTGATGCTGTGCAATGAGTGCAAATTACAAAAGCTACGCAAGTGGGTCCTCCCCAAAGTAGGTTCCTACCTATCATGCCCTTATGTAACCACACTTAAAAATGTCCATAGGCACTAAAAGGGTTAAATGCAATCCACACTAGTTCCACAAAACACACACATGTAGATACCCCCATGATGTGTTATGAATTCTATGCTACACAAGACACAAGTCAAAAATACATGAATAGTGAGATGAGACAAATCATAGAAGGGATTGCAGAGATTGGGACATGAGGTAACTAACCCTGGGCACAATGAATCCTGAGTGTAGGGTGTGATTAATGTGTCATTAGCCCAGTGCTCTAAGATTAAGACTAAGTCCATGCCTCTGATTCATCCAGTGATGGACAACCATAAGAGCACCATGACAACAAGGCATATGATCACTTGGCATTTTGTCCAAGAAAGGAGTGATTTGGAATTTCTTTGCAGCATGTTCTTCTTTGGTCTTTTCTTTGATATTTTCTTTTCTTTTCTTCTTCTAGCCACTTTGGCACCTTGTCCTTTCCAACAGTGAATTGGAGAAGCCACTAACCTTTAGGCATGGGTGCATGTCTTTCCAATGGAACCCCTAGAATAGCATTGCATTTCTTTATTGAGTGCCTTTATTACTCTTACTCCCATTTTTGTTAGATCTACAAGGACCTTAGTACAACCAAGTTGCATGATAGCACCTATAGATGTCACCAAAGAGAAACCACAAGTTCCCTTGATGTCACACCTTGTCCATTCCCTCTTAGTCCATCATTTTTTGCTCTGGGCATAATGGGCACAAAATTACTTTAAGTTTTAATGATGACAAGAATATCATCATACCTAGAATAGAGCCTCTTATTAATAGAATGGGTGGGTGGATGTTGTGGGCTCACTTTCCAAATAATTAGTCACCTGAGACTTGATAGCATAAAAAAACATCTCAACTGACAAGTCACATGAGTATTTTATTCACCGATGAGATTACCCTCAAAAATATAAAACAACAATTTGGAAATGAAAAATTGGAAAACAAAAAATTGTAAAATCAAAGAAAAGGAAAAACATTTACTAATTCTGCTTGTTAGAATGGAGGATATCCCCCATAACTAAACTTTTGAGCATGGCTAGAATTAATAAATAAAAAATGCGCATCCATGCACGTGGGAAATATTGGAGTTTGGTCATATCCAAACCATTGGGTGTCTTTTGATGTGGTAGCTAGAATGTACCCAACTTGGGATTCACACACTTGATTAAAGTTGGCATAGTGGGGCAAATTATAAGATGTTGTCATGTGATAAGGAGTTAATCCAATATGGCACCCATGACCGTAAGATTGTATGCAAGGATCAATATGTCTCCCTATGTGGTTATATTCATTGGGATGCATGGTTGTTGGAGTGTTGATTACTGGCCCTAATAAGGTAACAAGAGGCATTGAGTTCAAGGGAGAAGATGCATCATAACATTGGACTTATGTTGAGTTGGTGGATGCAGTGGTTTCAGAACCATGCTATCTCTTTTTATGATCATGCCTAAAGAAAGGATGCTTTTGACATTGTGGGGGACCTCCATTGCTATTGACAGTAGAAGCACAAGTAACATTCGTGGGCTAGTGCTATGGTGAAAAATATTCTAGCACAACTAGTGGCAATGTAGAAGGATTTGAATGATGAGAATATTGAGGGTGAGGAGAAGTGCAAGGAACATGAGGTGGTGATCTTGTTGGAGAGGACATGGGTTGATTATACTTAGGAGAATGATAATGATGTGGTGAAATAGAGGATGTTGAAATAGTTGGGGAAACAAGATGCTAAACATAATAAGTGCTTGGTTTCAGATGGTATGAAGGGTGTGACCAATTTGATGGTGGCCTCCTCCACGACTAGGGTTTTTGCCACTGTGGTTGAACTTGGTATTTCTATACAAAATCTGGATGTAACATTCCTTCCTAATGCTCATGTAAATGTAACAAGATTAGGGATTGACCTTTGGGATGATCGTACAGGCAAATGTCACATTGATACGGGTGATTTGCAGTTGAGCTCTTATCCTTATTTTTTTCAACCCTTCTTTCCAATTGTCACATGGTGTCTTGTCCTGTTTCTCGGTTTGGCATAGTTCCACCTCTAATAATGTTGGCATATTCTCTGCATTTTTCATGTACCCATTACATTATCTTATTGATCCTTACCTTAATTTCATCTAGTGATTGTAGTATTGACAAATATGATTCCACCTCCTTGAGGTGAGTTGATTTCTCCTCTTCATGATCATGGACCTTTGCTATTTTGAGATTTTGGTCCTACTAAGAGCTATAAATATTCTCCCATTTAGCTATTTCTCCTTCTTCTTTTGCTACTTGCTTAATAAGCTCTTAGAATTGGTGGGTTCATAGCTCATATAGTTGACTTAGGGCATACATCCTAAGGGTCTCCCTTATTTCATTACAAAGCCCATCCATGATGTGATACATTAGCCTTTCCTCAGAGAACCCATGGCTTGGGCAATTATTTAACAATGAATAATATCTTTCCAAGGCCATGTCCAAGGGTTCATGTTGCCCTTTTTTCCACTCTGAGATTTGTCTCCTCAAGGTTAACACTCTTGCATAGGTTTGATATCTTTCATTGAAGAGTTCTACCTTTGTTGGCAAATGTCAAATTGATTTTAGTTTTAAAGACCTATACCATAGTTTGACTTGGCCAACGAGTATCATAGGAAAGAGCTTAATTTTTTGTCACCCACTATTAATATTGTTTCATGCATAGGCATCGTAGAAGGCTTGTAAACATTATTGTGGGTCTAAATCATAACCTCCTGAAAACTTGGGAAAGTTATTTAAATTGAGCTTAGGTAGACTACTTCCTTTGTGATGCTTGTGGGATAACTGAATAGCCTCTTGTATATGCATTAGGCTCTTAGTGGCTAGCAGGGGCTCATTGTCACTAGGTAGGTTATGAATTTGTGAGTTGGGACGATGTTGTCTTTGTTCATGTTAGCATTCTTGATTTTGCCTATGGGCTCGATTTTCATTTCTACGTCGAGCCCCTGAGAGATGGTCATCCATGTCACAACCTAACATCAAAGGAGTAGAGGAAGAGAAAGAACTGGAAGACTCATAATGACTTTTGTAAGTCTCCCAATCATCCCTAGCTAAATTCTTGTTAACCATTGATAAGATCCTAGGCCTTATGGGCCCCCTCATTCTATGGGATGTCCCATCCTTACTAGAGGTGTCAGAGTTGATGACAAGAGTCCTTGAGTATCGTTGGGATGTTCATGAACATAGGAGACCCTTANAGTCCTTGAGTATCGTTGGGATGTTCATGAACATAGGAGACCCTTACATAAGATTGAGTACTTCAAACTTCATCTTCATCATCATATATTTTGTTGGTTCTCCAATGAATTGCCTCACTAAGTGTTGTATTATCATAGTATTGTGAGAGAGACATTATTATGAATTTTGTGTGACTTATTTGTAATTACTTTCTTTCTAAAATATATATCATCAAGGCTTCATTACAGTGATCTTGGATGATGTAACTAATCTAAATAACTAGCACTGTCCCCAAAAATAGCACCAATGATGAGCAGTGAGGTACCCCTACACTCAACCATATGAATACGAGTATGTACGCACGATCTGGTCAAACTCCACAAAAGGACTAGTTGTGGTATCTAGATAGTTACATGTTGATCCCAATTTGTTGTCTTTCTACCTGGACTAGTATTTGCTTTGTCACATATGGTGTAGTCCATAGTGAGGTAAATGATGAGATCCTAACTAATGCTACTCCTAGAGATAATGGAAAATAATCTTGACTTAAGCTAATAGGCAATAAAAAGCAGAATCTAAACTAGCCTAAGTGTGATGAGCATCTATCCTTAATCATTTGTGTGTGTCTTGGACCTCATGTACTACTTCTGGGATTACCAAGTGCACATTAATTGAGCACTCCTAGATATGCTACTAGGTTACCAAGTAGGTACACTTAAATGTTCATGATTAAGTAGTACTCATTCCACATTTAACAACAAGAATAGTAAATGATGATAAAGAGATATTAATGAAGAAAATAATAAATAACAATTAACAATTGAAGTAATTAAAGGCTAAGTGAATGCTACAATGATGAAGTAATCTCGATCTTTATTGCCAATCATGTACATGTCCAAGTACGTAAAACTTGAATAAAGGTTCCATACAATTACAATCATCACACTGCAGGCATGCACTAGGAAAAGAATGAAAAGTAATTGAAGAATGACAAAAAGAATCTATCCTAAGAATTCAACAAAAACCTCCCTTTTCTTGTGCACCCAAATGTTGTATTTATAGGCCTACACAGAAATCACAATATTGTGTATTTGATATTGTTATCCAGGTTGTGATATTGCATACCCGATATTGAGGATCCAATATTGAGGCCTGACAAACCATGATTCATCAGTCTTCTTCTGACGTAGGGTCATGTATCTTCCACAATTTAACAATGTTGACTAGAGTCAATACTAACCAAGGACATGATAGTTGTGGAAAAATCTTATTTAATTTGATGTACCATGTTGCAAAATATGTTCTTTCCTCTTCAAAAGCTCTAGCCACTTTCTTTAGCTCCTAATAATCTATCATTCTTTAGCTAGCTTTACTACTCCATATTTTTGATCTTGGTAGCTAGCTTTGACTGCTTGTAGTTCAAAGTTTGCTATGTGAAGCTTCTGTTGTGCATCTTTATGATCTAAAAATTTCTTTTTACACATTAAGTATATCATAGCTATTTGATACTCTACTTCTATTCTCATCTTGTCTTCTGTTAACATGGCCAAGTTAGCATATCAAAGATTCGATAACCTCATGTATTATTTTAAGTCCTCAATCTATAGGTTTTTATTCTTTATCTTAGTTTAATGAACATGAACAAGACTATATAAGATGGGTTGCCAATCAGGTGTTTTTTCTGTGATGGAACTAGTTCTAGCTTTATCCATTTGAATTTCTTTCTCATTCATCTACTTATACATGCCCATTTGATCTCTAAAGTGCTCTTTCAAAATTTCATGCTTCTTGGCCTTATTTTTCCATGCACTAATTTTAATTGCTGATTTTTTTCATATTGTACATACTTCTTCCATTGATAATGTCTTCTTCTCATGGGCTAATTGTCTTATATCAAGATTGACTCTAGCAGATTACTCTCTTAGTTGATGAATGCTTTCTTCTAACACATTCTTCTATTTCTTAATGTTTTTCAACCTTAAGTTTTTTAATTTTTTTTCCCCATCTAGTGTAGTAATAGCCTTGGCATGTACGTACATTTGAGCATATGCTAATAAAGAATTCTACATTGCCTTCTTCTTTTCCATCTCTATTTATTTATGTTTTATCATCAATTGGTCAATATTCTTATCTCTAAATCATTCAAGTTGGTTCGATGTAATGTGTCATGTAGGGTCTTGTCTTTCAACTCTTAATGCAACTAATTCTTCTTGTAACCTATGCACTTTACTTTCTACATGTTGCATCCTAGTTTCTACCATGACTAGTTTACCTTTTGTTGAGATCAATTTAGATTGGACTATAGTGATATTACTAAGGATATCAAAAAGGTTTTGTAGAACTTGTCCTATCTACAATAGTCTCTCTAACACATCTTCATGCTCTACAGGGATCATTAATGTTCTAGCTATGATTTCTACTTCTTTATTTCTAGTAATATCAGCCAGTGGCATAATGAGAACATTAAAGGATTTCTTCCTATAATTAGTCATAACTTCTACTGCTCCAACAACATCTTGATGTTGCATCATCACAAGTGTAGCTCCTTCTTTACTCTTCAACATCACTTATAAGGATGTAGTATTTTTTCTTGAGATCTATTGTGTCTAGTCATTGTCCTCTTCTACCTGCAAAGAGACTTGACTACTTGTGGATCCTATTCGTCTAGTAGGTCTACTAAAATTATTCCTAACTCTATACATACTTGAGACCTCCCTGTTGTCCTAACTTATTGTTTCTATGATTTACTGTAGGTGACTTATAGAGGGTCTGTAATCTTGTTGTGCTAGTGGAGCACTTTGTCCTACTTTCCCTATAGCTAGAGTTGATCCACGGGGTCCTACTTATTTTTTCCCTACAACTAGAATATTTAACACTAGTATGGATTCTATTGTAGCCTTAGTGCCTACTAGTTTCTAAACTTGATCCTTCTTGGATGGCACTAGCTTGGAGATTTTAGGGTATGATGCATTTTGAACCTTGCAAAGAACATCATTAGTGTAGCCAAAAATTTCAACTTGTTAGAACAATTTCCTAATAAGATAAAGAAATGGCAAAGTGGATTTCCCTATCTTCTTCTCCTTGAACCTTCTTTGTATCTTTGAGAATAGCATATGGGTGATGTTGACTTGGAATTTCTCCATTAGAACAACACATCCTCTAGTAGCATAGATGGAAATCTGACTAAGTTTCTTTGTTTGGAATATATGATATGTACCAATATTGAAATAAATCTTCTTAGTAGTAGATAATCCACTATATTGCTTGTTAATGGTTTCAGATGACCTCTGTAGCCATAAATTTCTTGCATCTATGTCAAACATTGTGGATATTTGAGCTATATTGGCCTTGACATTTGGTCTATTTAGTGCCTTTGTAATTGCTTCTACATAGTATGATACTATAACTCCCTCAACTTTCATTGTGGCATCATTTTGTTTATTTTTCCAAAGTTGATAAACTTCTCCTAAGTACCATTTGTCATTGCTTGAAATGGTGGACCATAGGGAAGAGGCTTGTAGTTGCTCATGGACATTTGCAAGTGCAAACTCCATGAGGGATCCAAAATTCAATTCCACTATGACAATGGATATGATGAACTTCTCCTAAATTACTTGTAGAAATTCATTGGAGAGTGTAAGATGTTGTTCTTATTTTGGAGTGGGTGGTACATCAAGCTTTTCCTACACAGATTGTCCTATCATTGGTATGGACTATTGGATATTGTATGAGTGTGCCTCTTGCTCCACAAGAGGAGTTTGTTATCCACCTCATCCTCTACCTCCACGTATGGGTCTTTTCTCCTTCAATTATGATGATGCTCTAGCTTCAGGTCTTTTTGGTAGCATCTATAATCATAAAGAATTTTTAAGATTACTCTATTATTTCAAAAAAATTTCTAATGATTCATAAACCTTTCATCAAATTTTGGAATTTGAGCAAAATATTTATTCATTATCAACTTTATTTTTAATTTGGATTGCATAGTTAAAGAATTTTATTATTCAGATAAAACCCTTTGTAAGAAAAATGCTTACTTGAATGATTTCTATCAATTAGAAATAATTTATCTTGAACAACCTATCACAATATTCAATCTTTTATTTAAAATATATTTGAATGATCATTTGGAAAGAAACATTAAGTTTATTGACTTATGTTAGATTAGAATGTGATTATCTTTTATTCTTATTATCCTTAATTTGTTCTTTCAAAGATTAGAAAATTTTTGGCACAATTCATATGAAACTATGTGTAATGCTCTTTGCCAAAATTGAGTTGATTACTTCATGAATAAAAGAAAATAAGAATGGCTCAAATCAAACTTACAATGAGGAAGATATTAAGCTTTGAATGTTTGGAAGTTAGAAAAACAACATCAACTCCTTAGGCATGAAATGAGAAAATCAAAAATTTTCTTAACTATCTACATGTATATGTAAATTTTTATAAGGGATATATTGTAGATACAACATTGTGGATACAATATTGTAGGGGGCTCATATATCGTATCTATGATATCATTTTTGAACTTTTAAAAATTTTTGTAAGTTTTGGTGGAAAAAGTGAACAAAATGAATAGTTTGAAAGGTGTGAAGATGATCCCAAGGGTTCTTGATCATAGATGATACTTATAATATAAGAAATGATCCTTGCAAGTATGTGAAAGAAGGAGTTTGGGTAAGATAAGTCAATTAAGATTTTTAGAAAATGGTTTATCAAAATTATTGAACTTATAAATGAATATGAACATGTTAGAATGGAATGATTGTTTAAGTATTTAGGAGGGAAAACATGATGTGAAGTTGGTCATCAAGTATGACGTATAAGATTTATACAAGTGGATCCTCCCTAAAGCAAACTCTTACTCTTAATGCCCTTGTATAACCACACTTCCAAGTGTCCATGGTCACTCGAGGAGTTGAATGTAAATCGTATCTATTTTTTAAAATACACATGTTAGTATTACCTCAATAAGAAAATGACACTATATTATACAAAACCATCAAATTATGATTATATATATATAAGTGAGGGGGAATAGTAGTAGTAGGGATTGTAGGAATTGAAACATGAGGTTTCTTACCATAGGCATAAGGAATTCTATGTGTGATGCATGGTTAAAATAATCATTAGCATTTTTGCCCAAGGTCGAAACCAAGTCCATACTACTTACCAATGACATTGCATTATTTCATTCCAAAACTGACAACCATAAGACTATCACAACTACAAGAAATATTATTTCTTGGTAATTAAGTACAAGCAAGCAATTTTATTACTACATAATTTATTTTTAAAGGAGACTTTGCCATTAGACAAAGAAGTGCCTTCAAGTATGGGTAGCATGTCTCTTTAGCCCCATAATCAATATGTATCTAAGAAATCTTAAAATGTTTAAAAAGTCATCTACCTTCAAGCATGAAAAACATGTCTTTCTAGTGGAACCCTTTAAAATTTTTATTGTGGGAAGTGTTGGCACATTTGGCCATTCCATGGAACAGTTGGAATATTTTATTAAAAATTGGAACAATCTATGGTTGTAAATTTAGAAGTAAATTTATAGCTTTAAGGTTATGGGTTGATGGGTGTTAAATAAAATGATTTTGAGGCCTCCTTGATGCAAAATTAAAGTGCCAGATTATTCCTTATTGGAGATTGGAAGATAGCACAATAGCAAACAAGGAATTATATTATTTACTTGAAAAGCATTGGTGAAGAACGTGCTTTGAAAAATTCTTTTTGGAAAGGTCCCAAATTAAAAATCCCTGTTGTTAAGTTCAGTTTTATATTTGGCCCTAAGATAACATTTAAAACTCCAATTCTTGGCGGCCATTCCTGCCTTGAAAAATTTAGAAAATAAAAATAAAAATCAGCAGCGCCTCCGTCGTCCTGAAGAATGTGAAGTTGCAAGCGAAGGAGAAGGAGATGCAAATAAGCTTGATGATCCATAGGTTTCAATGGAGATGCAAATAAGCTTTCCGTCTATTCCTAATCGTGGCATTCCAGAAAAATCGTGTTTTCACCAGAGCAGCAGGAGTGCAAAACTGCCAACCGCGCGATGCTTATCACGGCATAGATGGGCATTGAAAAAAACCGTCATCGCCATGGGCACGGCCAAGTCCCTGAGGGACAAAACCCCTTTACCGTGGATGTGGCAGCAAAGAAAAAAATTGAAACCCTCGTCCACCTACAGAAACAGAATCGCGTTTTGTTCAAACCCCATCTTCATCTTCAAACCACCCTCTTCTCCAGCACTGCCACTGCAACAGCGAGCTCTTGCTCTACGTGGCAGTCTGCGTCGACAGCTGAGGAGTGATTTCACCACCAAACCCTATTCGTTTCTGCATCGTTGTTCTACACATCACCAAACCCTACCCGCCTCAGCACTGTTTTCAAAAAACTCGGTGAATTTCATGGTTGTGCGCCCTTGGAAAATACAGAATTAATTGCTGCAACAGGATTGAAAATAGAAACAACATCACAACCAGGAACTGATTTCAAACTTTCAGGTGGTGAAAATGGTAATCACAAATGTCATTCGCCCCTGGAACCTGCAATCCGAAACAACAGCCTTGCTCGACGCCGAAGCATTCGATATCACATACCAGTCCACAGAACGTGGCAACAAAGACACAAAGGCACACTAAGACAGGTGTCAAAAGATATTTTGGGTTGATGTTGGTGAATCAGAGTTGCAGTTCTATTCAGAAAAAATAAAATTTTAAATGGTTTGATGATTAATTCAGCAATGTCACATACACTAATAGTGTGAAAGACTTACCTCTTAATTTAATTATTCTAAGGCTTTAAAACATTATTTTTCAAACATTATTATATAAGTTACTACCCATAAAATAATTGTAATATTAATGATAAAATATTTGTAATATTTAAAAATATTAGTGTTAGCATAAATTCCTCCTAACTTTATGTACACCTTCCCAACTACATAACTTCCCAATTAAATTGGTGAGAAATATCTCCTAACTACATGGGTAAGTTGTAACTCCCTTACTTGGGAGAGAAGTTAGCTAAGATATTTTAAGTATGTGACAACCTTTGAACCCTATAAAAAGGAGGGGAAGATCACACTTTTGGAGAAGACACTTGATATATCACACTTTTGAGAAGACATTGGGATCACACTTGGGCTCTCACTTGGAGACACACTTGGGGTCTTGAGAAGAGCATTGTAAAGAAGAAATTGTGAACGATTGCTTGTAAGATGGCTTGCTAAAGAAAGGATTTCAGCCTCTTTATCATAGTCCTATGAGTTATGTTTTATTTTTATTTTGTTTAAATTGTCTAGCTAGTGGTTTAGATAGTATAATCCTTGGCAAGTAATTTTGAGATTTTTAGATTGCTCTTATTGTTCTTGTTGCCCGATAGAAATTTTCTGTTAAAATTTTTCCATAGAAGTGCTTGTGTTAAAAGACTTAAGAGCATTTTAGTAGTAAATTTTGTTATTGTGCAACGTATAGAACTGTTATTGAGATCGTTGTAAGAGAGCCTTTGCTTGTAGTCATGTCGTTGAATGATTCAATAGTCAAGAGGGTTCAGAAAATCTTTGGTATTTTGATGGAACTAGAATAGCTTCTTTTTATCTTTAAAGTGAATCTCTGTGGTATTTCAATCAGAAATTGTCAAGTCTTTTGAAGGTTCTGTTGAATGCAATTGTTGACATCCATTATCTAGCCAAAATGGAGTCTCGTACGTGGTAGTTTACGCAGCAATTTTTTGGTAGCATAATAGGATTGTCTTGAAGAAATTGCTTATTTGAGCCTTGGAAGTTTGAACAATTCATAGTTATTGAATTTGGGATAGCTTTATTGTGAAGTGTTTACTCGTGTCATTTTACCTTGTTTAAATATTTGAGGTTTATGCAAATCTGCTTTCTTTTCTGTCTATTTCCATTGAATCTTGCTCTATTTCTAGTTTTCTTATGGAACCATCTCTTTCTCTGGGGAAAATTAGAAGTAGATTCGCAGAGTTGTGCTCAAATGTTTTTGCAAAATTTTATTTGTTACAAGTAGGTATTATAAGGACCGCATAAACTAGGCAATTGAACAAAATAGGAACTCTCAACAACTCACAGTACTTGGCAAAGTTGGCTGAATCTCTTTAAGATAAGTCATCTATAGTTCACACATAACGCAATCGTTTCATTTTTCACAACCGCATGCTACAACAGCACACACACATACTCACATTAACTACTGAGTCTATTTGGAGGTATCTGGGCCTTGGTGTTGCCAGAGACCAGCAAGCACTTAAATCCTGTTTGAGGACACTCGTTTGCGGTCGTGTCCCAAACGGTTGCCAACAGGAAGAATGTTATTATGTCCATGATAAGAATATCTTATTATAGAAAATGAGTGGATGAATGATGTGGGGTCTCATTGCATATATAATCAATCTGTTAATGATTTGATAACATAGGTTAAAATTCTCATTATTTCAACTAATCTTGTTTATTTCTTTACACTTTATTAGAAAAATCAACAAAAATATGTACATGGAAAATGGATAAGAATATAAAATATATAAAGAATATGAAAGTTATGAAAGAATGAAAAATGATAAAAAATGTAAAAAGTATGAAAGAATAGAGAAGATATTAAAGAATGTAAAAATTGATAAAAAATATGAAAAGTGGAACAAAAATGTAAAAACAATGTTTTGTGATTAAGTGTAAAAATTGACACCTTCATGAATATTGTCAAAAGTGAAAACTTAGAAGATCAAATAGGCGGTGAGTCATCTAGTATTGAAGGTAGAATCTTTGGAGTAGGAAAAGTCATGAATGTTTTGACTTGTTTGATATTGATAAGGATGAGCTTTTGTGGCTTATTTGGGTGATAAATTTGCATGGTTTCTAATTAATATGTAGCATGGACAATATAGGATCCTTTTCATAAGGTTTGAAGCTATGTCTTTTGTGGGACATGATTTGGGTTATAGTAGACTCTATCTCCAAGCTTAGTAGAAACTTGTTAAATGTTAGCATCATATCAACCTTTGACATACATTTTAGGAATTTTGTTACTCATTTGAACTACTAATTAATTTTCATCTAGGAGATTAAGATTCATTAATCATTTCTTTTGGGCTAAGTCTAAGTCTAGGTTAAGTATGCAAGTGATTGTCAGGGCATTTAATTCTACTTAGATCAATAGAGTAGGTAATTTTTCATAAACTAATTCATATGGTAAATATACTATAAGTGGTTTCCAAGTTAATTGGTATGTCCATAGAGTATCATTAAGTTTAGTGCTTCATTCCTTCCTATATCTACTAATAGTTTTAATTAATATTCATGTAATCTCTCTACTAGTTACTTTAACTTGACCATTTACTTAGGGGTGATAAGGTATAGTTAATTTATAATTTACCTCAAGTTGTTACATTAGCTTCTTGAATGTAGCTCCATGACATGAGTCTCATTGTCTGATATTAACATTCATGGTATTCCAAATCTATTTATCACATGTTTCTGAAAGAATTTTTTAGTTGTTGTGGCTATGCAATCTTTAAATTTCACTACTTTTACCTACTTATTATAATAATCAGTAGTCATGATAATATAGGACTTCCATTTGACATTGGTATGATGGGTTCCATAAAGTCAATTTCCTAAATGTCAAATGGTTTCAATGATTTTATTTACTATTTTGACCCTTCATTTTTGGCTATCAATCCTTCATTCATTTAACATCTTTCAGAGGATTATACAAATCAATGTGCATTCTTGAATATGGTAGGTCAAAAGTAACCTGTCATCATCAATTTTAGTGTTGTTCATCAAGTTTCATAGTGACCACCACATGGTCCTTCATGCACATCTTACAAAATTCTTTGTTTATTCTCTTCTAGAACACACCATCATATTAACCCATCAACATATATCTTACAAATGTTCCCTTTAATTTTCATGTATCATTTTATGTTGTGAAGGAACTATTCTTTTTGCTTTTTATCCCATTTAGTAGGAAGTTCTTGTGTGTTTAGATATTTCATGTGATCAGTAATCCATGACTTTACTATTGAATCTAAAACGATTACTATCTTTGTGAATAAATTTTCATTGGAAATGAAACACCACAAAAATTTCAGCAACACTTCCAGACAACTTCAGGGCCTCTGAAACAACTTCAAGTAGCCCACCATAGAGTAAGAAAGATTCTCCTGGAGCCCACAGATCACGATGGCAAGTGTCGGTGTTAAGAATCATCAGTTTCAAGGTCAAAAAAATGCAATTTTGGCTAAGTACACTGTGCAGACGTTGCACAGCGTAAGGATCTGCGTCACCAACTTTTGGAGCCTCGAAATTTAGCCAAAACAAGCTAAAATCAAGCACAAGGACCCCCCATGACCTTTGCCAAGGCCCCTAGCGGTTCCCAGCCTTTAGAAAATCAAGATTCGGGCATTAAACGAGGTGTTTCATTTTACGCTGAAACACTATTCATCTACGTGAACACTATTCATGTTACGCTGCAGAGCATAAGCTGCGTGAACACTATTCACTGCGTGAACACTATTCATATTACGTTGCAGAGCGTAAGCTGCGTGAACACTATTCACTGCGTGAACACTATTCATCTGCGTAAAACACTATTCATCGCGCGAACACTATTCATCGAAGTTTCAAAAAATTCCAAAAATATCTTAGAAAATGGCAGAGAATTATCAGCATCAGTAACTTTCAGAACATTCCAGAAAATTTCAGAAAGACTCAGAAACAAAGAAGTTTCACGCAAACGAGGGTCAAATTTCTCTTGTTGTACATTTCATTGTAAATTGACATGTGTGGGCACGTTAGGTGCTCATGTTTAAATTAAATGTACTTTCATGGGCTTGAATAACCCATAAATTGTAAAATGCAATGTACTTGGTCAAGAACGTAGCTTGCCGGCACACATCCAACTCGTGCACAACTGTCTGACACACATCCAACTCTCGCCAGCATGCATCCAACCCAAGCACAACTGTCCATTGGACACATGTTACCAGATCCATTTTCCTCTCATCTCTCAACCGTTGATTCCATTCTAAAATTCTGTGTCAAAGCACGGCCCAACCCTATAAATACCCTGTCAATTCACATAAATCAAGGGAGGAAATTGGAGGCAAAAATCAGAGACATTGGCAATTCTGAGAAATTACAGAACTGGAAATCCTTGGGCGCTCAGCACATCTGACTGTTGGCATCCAAGCATTCCTCACGTTCATCGCATCACATTATCGCATCGTCACTTCAGACATCATCCCGAGGCTTAGTGCTTGACCTGCCATCCACACGTGCAGCTACACTTCGACCGGTGCATAGATTTTTATTAAACAATACAATAAAGTTCATTGCCTCCTATTTACGTTATTTACTTCAGTTTATCTTCTGTTTACAATATAACTTTGTTTATGCCTTATTCATAATTCAGTACACTTTATTTACATTTCGTATCGTTGTTCATATTCCGTTTACACCGTTTACGATAACCCAAGCGCTAGCCATAGCTTACGCTTGGGGAAGTCCTTGGTTGATTTGCGTGTGAACCATCTAAGGCACTCTGCCTTCATTCTTTTTTCCAGCTTGCCCTCAAGCGAAGGCAGGGTTGGCTGTGGCTGCCNTTTATCATGGAATCTTCCCAAGTCAACCCAGTAACACTACCAATTGCTTCAAACCCTATGACTGCTACGGAATCCATAACCGTCACTGAACACATAAATCCTCAAGGCCCTACACGCCAATCCCTCAGGCTACAAGGCAAAGGCCCCATTCATGCAACTCTTACACCTGAACAATATAATTTTATCTATGTTAAGATCCAAGGCAACCTACCCATTGATCGTATAGAGAGGGAAGCTAAGCGAGAATATGACTTTATCCACAAAGGAGGACGTGAATTTATCCCTTCAGCTTTTGACATAATCCCACTATCTGAAAACCATCATAAACTCATATCCCAACTTCTCATGGTTAAAAATCAAGCCTTACAACTACCTCCCATAGAGCCTCAACACGAAGAAGATGACTTTGCAGCCCAATCTGAACATGGAGAATCATACCACACTGTTAGCCCCCATGCCCATACAAACCTATTGTCCCATCCTTTCCTAGAAGAAAATATGTTTCCTTCTCCATCCACAAACATTAAAGCACATGTTTCCCATTCCATCCCTACCTTCTTCGTGCTCAATAACATTCACTCTGATGCATCCACTTCCATAATTCCTCCACTAGCACAATCTCAACAATTCCCCCAAACCAACGTAGGGTCAATCCCCCAACCTCAAGTAGTTGGAATACCATCAGTCATACCAGCTTCCACATCCACCCATTACATACCCCAGATGCAAATTCATAGGACACCATTAATTACACCTACCCAACATATTCAAGGTGTTGCCTCACAACATGTGGCTGGGCAATGGGTTCCACCAGTAGTCTCAATCCCGAATACCATCCCACCACAACAAATGTTAGCCCAACAACCTGCTTTTCCACAAACAATGCCACAGTTAAACCATTATCATCCATAATCAACTCAATCCATTGGTGTGCCTACCGCCCAAGAATGGGCAGACACACAAAAAATGATGCACTCGTTGGCAGAAGAATTAAAACGCCTTAAAACTTTCAACAATGAGGAAGTCAAGGTACTAGATTTCTATCAAGATGACCCAATTGACCCCTTAGTTCCACCCTTGACCTTGCCAAAAGGAGTCTCATTACCTCAACTGACCAAGTACAATGGAGAAGGAGACCCAAATGCCCACCTAGTGACATTTAGAACCGAAAGCCTTTTACTTCAAGCATGGCCCCATGTAATCTTGCGAGTGTTTGCAATGTCCTTAACCGGAAAAGCCTTAGACTGGTACCGATCTCTACCCCGTAGCTCCATATCTTCTTTAGAGAATTTGTTGCATCAATTTGTCACCCGTTTCAAATACAATCTGAAACCTGAAGCCACATTAGATAGCTTGATTCAAATTAAACAAGCGCCATTAGAGCCAGCGCAGAAATTTATCCAAAGGTGGAGTGCAGCCTTAAACGAACTTCATGAACCTATCCCCGAAACATATTTATGCACTATCCTTAAGTCAGCCGTGAATGACTTTATTAGGTCAAAACTTTACTACCTAAAAGCCCACACATTGAGCCAAGCATTTGTACAAATCAAAGACATAGAAGAAGCAGCACAAACAAGTAATGACCCAGCCTACTCAGCCTTTAGAAGCCAACACATAAGGAAAGATAACCCCAAAACAATGGTAGCAGCAGTGGCTGAGGGAAAACAACCCACTATCCTAAACAACTATGAAAGAACAGCACGCACTCATACACCTGAAAGCTCCTCAAATAGAAATAACAACATAGGTCATGCACGTACCTTCGAAAGAAAAGACCCTACTCAGTACACACCATTGCCCATGAAGCCTTCACAAATGCTTGAACAACTTCTAAAGGCTGGGTTAATTCAACATAAACAAATGTCTCCTGCGGCCTCACAAAGACATGATCACTTTTGCGAATTGGCCAAAAATCCAGCCTTAGCAACACCCAACGAACCCCCTATCCCAAAAGGCTTTAGGTTGGATAGGTTTTGTGAGTATCATCAACGGTGTGGTCATGGGACTGATTACTGCTATGCATTGAAGCAAGACATACAACGCATGATAGATGGGGGTGAAGTAGCATTTGACGAGACAAACCCAGTAAGGCCCCAAAATCAATCCATGGGGGTCTATAAAGATCCTCTCAATACCAAAATCAACGATGCCCCATATGTGATTAATACTATCCATATGGAAAACAAACAAGACGTCCTGCAAAAACCTTTTGTGATCCGTGTGCCTCCCAGTAAGGCAAGGATTCCCCTAGCCTCCACAAACAAGAGGCCTCCCTTTGTTATCAAGGTACCACCCCAGGCACCCACAACACCCTTTGTGGTCAAGGCTCCACAGACATCATCCGCTAAGACGTTAAACTGGCATGACGCAGCAACAAAAACCGCTAAGCAACCTTTCGTCATAAGAGTGCCACAACGAGATGACCCCTCACCTACCCAAAGCCCAATAGTGGACAACATCTCGATCCCTCCTCCTCCAAGGGTTGACCCCACTAGCAACCTGGCTAGGCCCACCAAATGGGAACGTAAGCACCTCACAACTCCCATGACCGAAGCAAAGGCCACAACTAGCAAACAACAACTGAACACTGGGGCCCCTACCCCCAAGCAAACCAAGCCTAAGTCCCCCTCTCGAGAGGTCTATCTCTCAAGCTTCACGGAGGAAGTTAAAACCAACACAATAGCTAATGACAAGGACTTCGTAGCTGCACTAACCCAAGTAAAACAAGCGCTAAAACAGAAGAACACAACGATGAGTTTGTACGACCTGGTCATGACTTCAGCCACTCACCGCAAAGCCTTGGCTCAAACATTAGCATCCATTCCTATTACAGAGGACATCCCCGCAAACGAAGAATCCATCTGTGCAACGATTTCGTAACACACACCACAAGGATTAGGTTCAAATACCTTAGCCTTTCATGATGATGCAGTTAAAGTTAACCCCGAACGAGGGGAAGTCACTACAGCTCCACTATCCATTAGCATTTGCGTTGGGCAGTGCATCATCCGCAGAGTGCATGTTGACGATGGTGCAGCAACGAACGTAGTCCTGTACTCTGTCATCGACAAGCTAGGCTTGGCAGATGAAATCAGGCCAACCAAAACCACATGTCTAAAATCCTTCAATGGATCACATGTCACGGTCAAGGGTATAATAAATTTAGCCTTTGTAGCGGGAGAGCAATTCCCCACTAGCGCAGATTTCATTATCATAGAGGAGATGCCAGATTTCAACATAATCCTAGGACGTCCTTGGCTAGCTCAGCTTAAAGCCGTATCTTCACCAATCCATCAGGAGATACAGCTACCTTACGAGGGTGGTGAGATCATCATACATGGGGATACAACATCATCAATCATTTCCTCATGCCTTGAGATGGATCAAGGTTCAGAAATTGAGTTCATTAAACCTAAACAAGAAACCATAGACATACATCAAAATGCGAACCCAACATTAATTCACAACACAACTAGCACTGAAGAAACCCAAGAAGACATAGACATAGGAGCCATTCGTACTGATATCTCTTGGTCGGAACTACCCTTTGACATCATCGATGAAGGGGAAGGGGAGTATAAGATCATACCCATACACCCAGCCCCACACATTAAGCTACAAAAGATCAAGAGACAACTCAACAACTAGAACAAATGACACAAATAGTCCGAAATGACGTTAAACTATGAGCAGTCCGAAATGACTTTAAACTATGAACAGTCCGAAATGACGTTAAACTACAACAAGTCCGCAATGACATTAAACTAGCCACTATCAGAAATGGCCAGTTCCATTTAAAAATTCTTGAAAATGTTACTACCTTTGGCCCACCACGGCATAAAACTGGTAATCCTTTCTGTAAAAATAGATGCAACAGTCCATCAAGACTTTAAACTAATGTACCAAGCCCGAAATGGCTTTAAACTAGCACCAACAAGTTATAAATTTATAAACTCTCGTCATCTCAAATTGAATTTTTGCTTACAGGTTACAAGTTACAATTTAGATTCTTGCATGGTCGTTGCTTTCTTTTCCAAGTATTTACCTTACATCTTGCACATATACTCTAGAAAACAAAGAAAACCAATAAAAAATCATAAAACTCTAAAAATACATGGCCCAAAAAGACCGTAAACTAGCATACGTCTCGGAACGGCATAAAACTATCACTTTTTGCATTGCTTTTCTTTCATTCATACATTCCAACTCTATGTACGACAGGTGTTGCTTAATGTTGTTTTCTTCCTAGTTGATTTTTGCAGGATCTCGTAGGCATGTAGCATGACCATGGATGCATCATCACACTTTACACAAGCAAGGTAAGCATTAGTCCACTATGACTATAAACTGGCATAGACAGTCCTGGATCATGACTTAAAAATGATACCACAGATTTCTGTCCAGTATGACACTAAACTGCTACATTCGTCTGCTATGACATGAAACTAGCATCCAGAGTGGGGGGGGACTATAAACTAGTTTGCCTCTTCATAGTCCGCTATGACTATAAACTAGCAATGCACCGTCCGCTACGACGCTAAACTAGCACCGTCCAAGGGGTTATGACGTAAAACTAATCCACAACAGACCGCTAAGACTATAAACTAGCGACATCATTGATGACCAGGAAAAATTGGAATGACATGTTGTTGCAGTTGGCTGTTCTTGTTCCACAGAGACTTGTTGCATGATTCATCCCATGGGACCTAATGAAATTGATGCTGTTCATGATTCTGTTTGCTTTGAAGGCTGCACATGGTGACTACATCTCCTTGTTTAAAGTGTTTAGCTAATTATTTCATTTGCGGTTCTCTTGTCTTCTTGGAGTTGTGTTTGCAGGATGACACTTCTGAGGTGTTCGTGCATAGATGCACTTCACCATGACGACAAGGTATCACATTTTTCCTGACGCACGTAACTGGGTTAATCAATCCATTCATAAGTACATTCCCAACTCCTGATACATCCCCTATTTTCCAATCATGCTCCCCTTAGCCTATTCAATTACATTCCCCTTGATGCGTTCTTCTCACCTCAAAACTCTTGATACATTGTTGCACACTGTAGCTTTCTCAGCAGCTACAACGCAAAACACAGTAGAAAATGCATGACATAAAATGCGAGTGCTCAAATATGAGCACAGCACAAAAAAGAAAGCTCTTTCAAAAAGACCAAAAGGAAAAGAAAAAGGAAAAAAAAAAGAAAAAAAAAACAAAAGACAAAAAGAAAACAAAAAAATGGTCAAAGAGCAAAATGCACGGAAAAGGTCTTCAAAGACCCCATTGAGATCATAAACAAAAGACTATTGGCCATTCTTATACAAGCCCCAGGCAAGAAGGCAATTGTCTTGAAAAAATAGTTACACTTGTGTCTCAAAGAGACCATGTTGCACATCACTACGCGGCTTTGGCTGTTTACAACGGGCCCCGAAAATACTCTATAAGAGTCCCGTTTCTCCAAAGAACGCACATCCTATCTCTTAGTTCCGAGTTTGCCAAAAAAAAATGGCTGATGACAAGGACCAAATGACATAACTTGTGCATAAGAGAGCATTCCCCTCCCACAAATCCCAGCAGCAATCATTGCCCTTAACCTCCTAGCCTCCCTGGTTATAATCGATTCCCTTGCATCTTGAACCACATTCCCTCAATCCCGTGTACTTTTGAAAATGGTGCGATAATATCTAGCCAAAGGCTGACGGTTAAGGTTTGATGCTTTATTGTTCATGGTGCTTTGCACTTCTTTGTCAATGCCTCTCGGGTGGATTCCTCCAGGCATCAACAAAGAGGGGCCAATGAAACACCACAAAAATTTCAGCAACACTTCCAGACAACTTCAGGGCCTCTGAAACAACTTCAAGCAGCCCACCATGGAGTAAGAAAGATTCTCCTGGAGCCCACAGATCATGATGACAAGTGTCGGTGTTAAGAATCATTAATTTCAAGGTCAAAAAATGCAATTTTGGCTAAGTACACTATGCAGACGTTGCACAGCGTAAGGATTCGCGTCACCAACTTTTGGAGCCCCGAAATTCAGCCAAAACAAGCTAAAATCAAGCACAAGGACCCCCCATGACCTTTGCCAAGGCCCCTAGCGGTTCCCAGCCTTCAAAAAATCAAGATTCGGGCATTAAACGAGGTGTTTTCGGGTACTTACGCTGAAACACTATTCATTTTACGCTGAAACACTATTCATCTACGTGAACACCATTCATGTTACGCTGCAGAGCGTAAGCTACGTGAACACTATTCATATTACGTTGCAGAGCGTAAGCTGCGTGAAAACTATTCACTGCGCTGAAACACTATTCATTTTACGCTGAAACACTATTCATCTGCGTGAACACTATTCATATTACGCTGCAGAGAGTAAGCTGCGTGAACACTATTCACTGCGTGAACACTATTCATATTACGCTACAGAGCGTAAGCTGCGTGAACACTATTCATATTACGCTTTAGAGCGTAAGCTGCGTGAACACTATTCACTGCGTGAACACTATTCATCTGTGTAAAACACTATTCCTCGCGCGAACACTATTCATCGAAGTTTCAAAAAATTCCAGAAATATCTCAGAAAATGGCAGAGAATTATCAGCATCAGTAACTTTCAGAACATTCCAGAAAATTTCAGAAAGACTCAGAAACAAAGAAGTTTCACGCAAACGGGGGTCAAATTTCTCTTGTTGTACATTTCATTGTAAATTGACATATGTGGGCACGTTAGGCACTCATGTTTAAATTAAATGTACTTTCATGGGCTTGAATAACCCATAAATTGTAAAATGCAATGTACCTGGTCAAGAACGTAGCTTGCCGGCACACATCCAACTCGTGCACAACTGTCCGACACACATCCAACTCTCGCCAGCATGCATCCAACCCAAGCACAACTGTCCATTGGACACATGTTACCAGATCCACTTTCCTCTCATCTCTCAACCGTTGATTCCATTCTAAAATTCTGTGTCGGAGCACGGCCCAACCCTATAAATACCCTGTCAATTCACATAAATCAGGGGAGGCAATTGGAGGCAAAAATCAGAGACATTGGCAATTCTGAGAAATTACAAAACTGGCAATCCTTGGGCGCTCGACACATTTGACTGTTGGCATCCAAGCATTCCTCACGTTCATCGCATCACATTATCGCATCGTCACTTCAGACATCATCCCGAGGCTTAGTGCTTGACCTACCATCCACACGTGCAGCTACACTTCGACCGGTGCATAGATTTTTATTAAACAATACAATAAAGTTCATTTCCTCCTATTTACGTTATTTACTTCAGTTTATCTTCTGTTTACAATATAACTTTGTTTACGCCTTATTCATAATTCAGTACACTTTATTTACATTTCGTATTGTTGTTCATATTCCGTTTACACCATTTACGATAACCCAAGCGCTAGCCATAGCTTACGCTTGGGGAAGTCCTTGGTTGATTTGCGTGTGAACCATCCAAGGCACTCTGCCTTCGTTCCTTTTTCCAGCTTGTCCTCAAGCGAAGGCAGGGTTGGCTGTGGCTGCCCAACGATCTCTCGATGTCTGTTTCCCTTCCAGCCTTACACCGACGATTTAGGTCAGTACAGGAAAATTGGTCTGATAATGGTTCTTTATTTTCTCAAGGAATCCATCTTTGTCTTGATAGGTGATTAGCTACAACATTTTTGTTTCTTTTCTATCAATTATTATGATGTCAAATTCTTGTAAGATGATAAACCATATTATTACTTTTGGACTTACCATTGGTTTGTTCATTAAAAATCTAATGGTTGTCATCTATATGAACATAGATAGGATGTCTGAGCACATGATGTATAAACTTTTCAAGTAGATATACCATAGCCATAAGCTTCTTTTCTATGGTGGTATAGTTATGTTGTGCTTTAATAATGCTTCAACTAGTGCAATGTATGTAATATGGTCATTTTTTATCATAACATTGAGTCAACACTACTCCCAATGCATATTTTGAAGCATCAATCATAATTTGGAAAGGCTTAGACCAATCCAGGGCTTGAAGGATTGGTGTCTTAATTAGTTTCTATTTTAGGCTCTCAAATGCTTTTTCACATTATTCTGACCACTAGAATGGTACATCTTTCTTTGTCAGTGTAACAAGTGGCTTTGCAATCTTTGAGAAATTTTCAATGAATCTTCTATAGTATCTTGCATGGCCAAGGAATGATCTAATGTCCTTAACTATTTGTGGCTTCTGAGTGAGGTCCTGGATTACTCTAATCTTGTCTAGATCTACCTTGATTTCTTTATGAGATACCTTATGTCCCAGAACTATGCCATTGTGGACTATATACCAATTGAACTTCAAATTTGTTTTAACACATATTTTCAAACCCTACTATAAGCAATTCAAAGCTTGTTTAAAATAAATCCTATATGAAGAAAAATCATCCATGAATACTTCAATTCCATTGCCAATCTATTTTTGAAAGATATTAAGGACAAGCCTCTAAAAGGTGACAAGAGCATTACATAGGCCAAGTGACATTTGCCTGTATGTGAAAGTTTCTCATGGATTAGTGAATGTCATTTTCTCTTGATTCTCTAGTGTGATATAAATCTAATTATATCCACTATATCCATCTACGAAGCTATAGTACTAATGTCCCTTAATGGTATCTAGGATTTGGTTAATGAATAATAAAGATAAATGGTCTTTGGTTGTTATTATGTTCAATAACTAGAAATCTATACAAACTCTTCACTTACCTTCCTTCTTTAAGACAATGAATAATGAACTAACCCATTCACTATTTGTGAAAGGATAGATGAACCCTACTTTTAATAACTTTTCCAACTCATATTTGATAACTTTATTGAGCTTTGGGTTCAATCTCCATCAA
The DNA here is from genome assembly GCA_015680685.1 of Gnetum montanum. Lineage (NCBI taxonomy): Eukaryota > Viridiplantae > Streptophyta > Gnetopsida > Gnetales > Gnetaceae > Gnetum > Gnetum montanum. The sequence continues at coordinate 449,774 of MNCI01022151.1, read as the reverse complement.
GGTTGATGGCATGGTTTAACAACTAGATCAGTATAGAATCGATGTTGATAGATGCATAGATCAATGCTAGTGATCTCATCATAAGACCATGTGATGAGCGGCAAGGTACCCCTACACTTAACCATATGAATCATAAGCATTCACATGAAATCCAGTTGAATTTCGTTGACTATAGTTACTAAGTACACTAGAGCTAAATAGTGTGTGCATGTTGTTCATTCGTTGTCTTCCCAGTCCCACTTGTGGAATGCAATTGTATGGTTAAGTCTGACTGAGGCATAAGATTTTTATTATTTTGTGTTTTTTTGGAATTACTCACCTAGAACAAGAATAAAAGTAAGAGTGATTAAAAATAAGAATGATTAACTACTAAGTAAACTAGAGTCTAATCTAGCCCAACACAAGTAATTGTTCCCACTTCCTGAACACATCTTGAACTTCGTGTCAACACTACTAGGCTATTATATGCTAATCATTTATGAGATACCAAGGGTCACATGTATGCTCGAAGGGGTCATACTTGTGTAATATAACAATTTTCTTAATTGATCAAAATTAATTACTACATAAATAACATTAATGTAAATTGCATGAAATATAATTGCACAAGAAAGAAAATCTCAAGTACTGCAAGGAATGGATCAAAGAGCTTGTCTTTATTATCAACACAATGGTGTGCTTAGGTACATCAATACTTGAATAAAGATCCATTTATACTTAGACCTCCTACTGTGAGCACTTGGGAAATATTCTAACTTTCAAATAGACAAATTACAAGAGTTTCACTACTGACTGCTAAAAACTTACTCCCAATTGTGTGCCTGGGCACTGTATTTATAGACCTAGGAGTAACCCTATGGTATCGAATGTACAATATCACATATTGGGCCACAATATCACATACCTGATATCGTGTACTCTATATGGTGGGCACCCCAATATCGGAGTGATGAAAAACATGATTTATTATACCCCCACAACTGAATGAAAACTCGTCCTCAAGTGCAGAAGAAGAGGAACAAAGTTCTTTACAAAATATATTAGGGGGTGTGAACTTATTTGACTGACATGCAGAGTGACATAGAGAAAATAGAAAAATACAAGAGTGCCCAAGCATATAATATTACAATGGTGTACAACATTGGGTATTCATGACAATAGGAAAGAACACCGACAGATCCAAAGGACATCCAACCCCTCTTGGCAATAGAAGAATGAGGGAGAGGTAGAAGAGATCTAGCAGTTAGGAACAATCTCTCGTGAGTGATATGGTTGCATCCTTCTTGGTGATGATAGTCCTGCTTCCAATCATGCTTCCCACTGAAATCACAGCAAAACCAAGGATTGGTATTTATAGTGCAATAGATAATGGCTAAGTACCTTGTCTCATCAGTGATTTTATCTAGCCAGATTGTGATTATGATAGATTGGTTGCTTGATGTTGTTAATGGAAAGACTAACAAATGGGTTAAATAAGAGAAGTGGTCCATATAATTCAGAAAAAGCTTAACACAAGGAATATTGAAAAGAAGGTATTCACAACAATAAAAAGGAGTTCATTACAAATAGTTGTGAAGGTGCATACAATTGGATGACATGGATGGGGTAAATAAAAAGAATTTGATTGTAACAATGTCTAAGGATAAAGAACTTAACTTAACCAAACCAAAAGATATGCAAGTGGGTCCTCCCCAAAGTAGGCATAGGCCTTTTATGCCCTTGCATAACTTTAAACCAAGGTTTTCATGGGCACCATGGATGATTAATGGTTATAGAAAGTTAAGTACAAAAACCCAAAAGTAATTGACTGAGAAACCTGACACATCAAACCAAAACATTGAATCAAAACATGAAATTGGTAGTGAGGTGAGGTATGAAAAGCATAGATAAATGATAGAGAGAGTGGAATGGAGTTTCTAATTATGGTTAGATACAGTCCCTTATGGAGTTTGTGATTAATTGACTTGGTAGGATCCTTCCTCAGTCCAGATTAAAACTGATGAGACATGATATCACATGCACCGCGATATCGCGTACGCGATATTGTGGTCAGCCACCAAATCTATAAATAAGAGGTGGCACTCCCCTTATTTCCCATCCAGAGCTAGAAGTAGCAAAGCTCTAGTTGTTTGACCACTCTAGAGATAGATTAATTTTCCATGTGCTCGCAGTAGGAGTCCCCAAGTGAACGGATCTTTATTCGAGCAGCTTTGTACTTGAACGCAAGTTGTGTACGGTAATAAAGATGAGCTTTGTGGATAAACCTTGTAGTGCATGGAATAGGATTTATTACTTGTTATTTCTTACCTATTATTTATTACCTACAGTAGCGCGGCATGAGTACGACTTGATTACGAGCATCTACGGATGTGTACGGCTAGTCAAGGAATCAGCTGCTCATCGCAATTAGATTCTCTCACCCTCAACTCCTAGAATGCAGAATGAGTACGAATTGATTACAAGCATCTACAGATGTGTATGGCTAATCAAGGAATCAGCTGCTCATTATGTTTAGGCTAGTTAAGTGCGNTATTATTGAGGAACTGGCTAATTTCGGCTATGTATTTTTGATTGCTGACTGTCTTTTGTATTATCCCTAGGTGATGTGCTCTTGTGAGAAGAAGACATTGTTATTTTGGTGTGCTGATTTACCGTTATTAAATTTTTCTTATGATTAACCCTAAGGTTTGTTTAAGCTCCCAATGAGGTAAANTGCCAGGGACTAAGTGTTTGTGCACTAAGTAGGACATAAGAGGATATTATTTACCTCATTGGGAGCTTAAACAAACCTTAGGGTTAATCATAAGAAAAATTTAATAACGGTAAATCAGCACACCAAAATAACAATGTCTTCTTCTCACAAGAGCACATCACCTAGGGATAATACAAAAGACAGTCAGCAATCAAAAATACATAGCCGAAATTAGCCAGTTCCTCAATAATACAAAGTGACATATACTCATCCTGATGAGTATATACCTGATTATACTTTTATCCTCCATCAAGAAGAACAGATGCACTGGAGTGATTTTTTTGGTAACATAGTGTTACCTCCAGATCGATCAGTCCCTAGCATGCTTATCCGTGCTTTGGCATAAACTGGCATGGCTGAGCTCTACGCTGAATACATTATGGAAGATTTTGACACAAGGGATTATCATCCCACAAATTTACAACATATGAGGAACGCAAAGCAAGAGAGTCAACATACACAGTCGAAGGGCAAAGGCCCACACATCCTTAGTGAAACTAGAGATGGTGAACCACTCATAACGGGTCCTCTATCAAGAGATGTTCCCCCTCCTAATGATGATGAGGAGGTTGGGTATCAGAACTTATGCTCAATGATACCTAACCCTAGTTCTGATGCCCATGAACACTAGTTGTTCATAGAGGGAACAACAACAAAAGATAAGGATGAGCACTCTGATCGTCATCACAATTGGGGCCGAAGCAGCCAAAGAGAAGGTAGGAAGCATTGCCATGGCAATGGTTCTCCTTCTTCTTCTCCTTCTTCTCATCACTCACTCTCTCCTTCCACATCAAGGCGTAATCATGAAGAGCATAATGGAGAGGATAAAAGTAAGAAAAATGAGAAACCTCGATGGGAGAGTCAAGAGAGAGGACAAGGGCATGAACGAAGGGAGAGTAGGGAACAACGGAGACATCATAGATGTCATGAAAGAGACGATCATGATGAACCCCTACTCGCAACCTGAAGTATGCTCAATATAATAGAGGCAGTTAGGATTCCCACAAGGCATTTAAAAGATAGTCAGATCAAACGCTTAGACATGAACAATATCCTACGATTTGAAGGGGGATACAACGCTGATTTGCAACATCATTTATAGGCAGTCCACGATGCTTGCACCTTGCAAAACATTGAGAATGAGTGGCAAAAGCTTAAGTTGTTTCCTAGGACACTCACCAAGGAAGCAGAGAGTTGGTACCGATCCTTAGAAATGGAGACCATTAGGAGGTGGAGTACGATGTTAGAACTGTTTAACGATAAGTATTAGACATACTCCAAAGTGTCCAATTTGCGTAAGAAGATGCAAGAATGGAAGCAAGGAAATCACGAACCCTTGGATGCTGCCATGGCCTGATATTACACATTGTTACATCGTTGCCTGGGCCATAGATACGCACAACGGTATCAACTCCACCACATCATAGATGGGCTAGGGAATGAGACTAGAAGAACCCTTGAGACTTATGCCCAAGGGTGATTATCAAAACTTAGAGCCCATAAAGTTCATAGCTTGTTGGAGCAAGTAGCAAACAAAGAAGGTGAGCTATGAAAAAGGGAAAGTATGGAAGAGTACAACCGTGATCCATCTCTTCGAAAGAGGGGAGTGAAATTTTGTGAGGACGAGGATGAGTCACCAATCGAAGAGTTGGTGAATAGGAAAACCTTGCCGATTCAAAAAATCACAATAGAATTATTGGCTAAGGTAGATGACGTATGGAGTTCCTTAGAATCTAGACTTGAAACTGTCTTGAAAATTGTAGAAGAGTCTAAGGTTAAACAAAGTAGTGACAAAGGTAAAACAAAGTGGAGAGATTTAGGCCCTGCACATAACAAGGGTAAGGGAAAAATCACTAACTCCGATGTGGTTGTGGATTCGGATTCAGACAATGACGGTGGATGTGAGATCTGCCATTATGACCATCCTAAGGGATGTTGTCCAATCATCTCACATCTACAAGATTCTGGGTTGTATGCGCTTAATCCAAGACTCAACTGATAGCAAACACCCCGAAGGTTTTCTTATCCACAAGGTAACCCAAGGCAGTTCCACCAACCACTAATGTATTATCCAAGTGGAACTCCCCCACAACCCATCGGACAACATTAGTAGTGGCAATACCCACAGTCATGGGGGATGCCATTGCCAACACACCAATACCCTTACTGGTAGCCTAACCCTTATGGATATTATGTGTAGCAACCGATTTTTCTGAGTGACTCTATGGGTCACAAAACTCCCCACCATCACTACCAAGTTCGAGAGTAGTTCAGAAGGACTCCTCCTTCGGGAGACACTCCATACCCACACCATCCTCCTAATCCATCCGCACCTCTTCCACTAGTAGTAGTTCCCGTAACATCTCCTACTCCAACAATGCAAGGGGAACTTCCTCCTCAACTGTAGCAAAGTCACACTACGAGAGTTGTAAATATTCAACCTGCTGCTAGTTCTGACAACTGTAAAAAGAGAAGATCCTTCTTCAGAATCAAAAGCCTAGACAAACTCTCACAACAATAAGCGGTTGAGTCCATGTACACTCCTCCACGATCTAACACTTCGGAGCACCCTTCCATCCAAAATGAGAGCTTAACGCATATGGTTATGTTAACGCATACAGTGATTGACTAGATCAAGGTAGGCCACCTTCCCAGGAAACTAACTAATCTTGGAAGTCCCTTAATCTACCTTCAAGTCACCGAAAATGAACCACATAGGGCTCTTCTTGACTCAGGTTCTAGAGTTAGCTTAATTTCACGAGAGATGTATCACGCCTAGAACTTGCCCCAACTTAAGAAGAGCAACATTCAACTAGAGTTGGTGGACCAGTTCATCACCATTCCCTTGGGATTGGTGGAGGACATCATGACCACTGTGTGTGGTTGGTCCTACTTAGCTGATTTTCTAGTGATTGAAGTGAACAACAATGAAGGGGACTTCCCAATTGTAATGGGAAGAGCATGGCTAAGTACAGTAGACGCATGCCTTAGGATCCATGATCTTTCCTTGAAAATCTCTAAGATAAACATATATGGAAAGATCGAGAAGAGGAAAGTTCCATGCATCACATACAATGATTCATCAGGTGATGACATGGAGAAAATGCCTCCATGTAATAGGTGTGCCTTTAAAACTTTGCAACAAAGATGCCTGTATGTAGCAACCACACAAGAAGTAGTAGACACCCCGTGGTTGACAACTACTAGAAGGAGCAAACAAATATGCATGGAACGAACTAAGGAGACAAGCCATGCCAACAACGAAAGCATAAACACATTGGAATATGAGTGTTGCCAACTTCCATTCCTTAATCTAAGATCATCAATTGGGAGAATTTGGGCACTTGTAAGAAATTCTAATAGGTGCTCATTATTTCAGATCTCTCCCTTACAACTCAGTCATGGGGCAGATGGCCACCTATGCTAACCATATGGGGTCCTCAGTCCTTTAAGTTTTTTTTACAACATTTTTGTTTTACACATTTTTGTTTTACACGTTTTTTTTTACATGTTTTTGTCTTACAACTTTCTTTAACTTTTCTTATTTTTCTTTTACATCATCGTTACACTTTTTCATTTTTTTTTGTGTGCGTGCATGTGTGTTCCACCATGTAAGTTTGTCACCCAATATGTGTTTGGACTGATGGTATGAACTATTTTCATGTTGATTGTTAATGTTTGGTCTTTACCTTTAAGTCATAATGTTGATACTAAGGTATGTTTTTTTTTTATATGGCAGGCAATGAGATCACTTCATCCATCCATCCACCAGTTTCTATGGTCTCTCACGGCTTGGAAATGTGCAAGTCGCCTTCATAATAAGAACTTTAACGAATCGGTGACTGGGCATTTCTGAAACTAAGGAAGGACTCAAGGATTGAAAAGGGTGTGACTTCAAGGGAACTTGATGCACTTGTGTTGGCTGTTCTCTTGGGTGCTTGAATGTTTTCTTCTTGAGTTTACTATTCTGATGTTACCCAATTATCGAAAGCTGAGACAATAAAAATAATCAAGTCTTTGCATGGTGTGGTTCTCACGTATAAAACACAAACCAAAAAAAAAAGAGAAGAAGAAAAAGAAAAAAAGTGAGAATTCAAAGCACACCCCTTAGACGAATAAACTTGGACTCCAAGCACTAGTTATGGAACCAAAGTGTTCCCTCTAACTAAGGCCCTTCTTGGTTCCCATTCTCTCCTTTTTTTCGTCAGAATGGTGGTGACTCTTGGAGGCAACATTCTTATTACTTCAAGAGGATGGTTCAGCCAAATGTGTTGATACGAAGTCACTGGATGTGGTTGGTTTGAAGCCAGATTTGGAATGAGATTTGCTAAGTCCCATTAATCATGAAACACACAAGGGGTTGTACACCACATGGTCCTTGGGATTCCATTCCATTTTCTTCTCTCCATCTTTCTCTCCATTACTCACCTCATTGCCGGTTGTATCATTAGTATATATGTTTTGGTTGATGCATTGTTTTCTTTTTGGTAAATTCTTGTGGTTAAGACTTTAACTCTTATTCCAAATGACATTCCCAAAGCCTACATACTCTTTGAATGTGGGATTGTTAGGGCATTAAGGGCATGAGCCTGCTTTGGGGAGGATCCATTGACATTCCTATTTGGTGCACCAGTTAACTTCTTTTCCCTAACATTTTGCAATTAATTTTATTTTGTTCATTACCATCTTGACATCCATTTAATCAATGCTATAGTTGTCCCTTTTTATCTATCTTTCTTTCTCTGTTCCTTTCTTTATTCTAACACTACCGGAGGTTCACGATTAGTCATGGGGATATGGGGCCTGATTTTTTCAATTTTCTCCTAGCCCTGAAATTTTTGATTTTCTTCCTAACCCCTACACCTTCGGTAGTCATCATTAATATATCTCCCGATCCAAATCAGCCATACCGCAACCTAGCCATTGAACTTACACCAAAGCAAGGTATTAACTACATTGAAATTCATTTACCCTTGCTAATATAAGATTTTGTTGTGTGTGCAGATGGCGATCATGCAACAACAGATTGGATCTGGAGCAAACAATTGGAATGGAACAACACTAAAGCAGCTATGCAAGGAGCAAGATCGATGGCGTGCTTATGGATGGACAATGAAAGGCGTAATCTTGGTGTTGGCAGCAACAACACTTCTCTCTCTCTCTCTTTCTTAGCTGCCAACTAATGCCTGATGTCATTGTAATAAGGTGTTCACCCTTGTTGTCATGAACACCAGTTTTGTCAAGTCTTGTAATGATGATCCGTTCACATGTCATCCCATTAGTTCCATTCCCCTCAATAATTCCATACCTTCCCAATATTATTGTAAGGAACTCGAGGAAAAGTTTTCATTCAGTCATGGGGGTATGATGAGACACGATATCGCATGCACCATGATATCACGTATGCGATATCACGGTCGTCGCGATATTGCATCCCATGCGATATTGCGTCTTCCCTGCGATATCTTGTATGCGATATCGTGGTCCACCACCAAATCTATAAATAAGAGGCGGCACTCCCCTTATTTCCCATCTGGATCTAGAAGTAGCAAAGCTTTGGCAGTTTGACCACTCCAGAGATAGATTAATTTTCCATGTGCCCGCAGTAGAAGTCCCCAGGTGAATGAATCTTTATTCGAGCAGCTTTGTACCTGAACGCAAGTTGTGTATGACAATAAATACGAGCTTTGTGGATAAACCTTGTAGTGCATGGAATAGGATTTATTACTTGTTATTTATTACTTGTAGTAGTGCGACATGAGTATGAATTGATTACGAACATCTACGGATGTGTACGGCTAGTCAAGGAATCGGCTGCTCATCGCGATTAGATTCTCTCACCCTCAACTCCTAGAATGCGGAATAAGTACGACTTGATTATAAGAATCTACAGATGTGTACAGCTAGTCAAGGAATCAGCTGCTCATTACGTTTAGGCTAGTTAAGTGCCTCAGTATGACCACTTAGAGCATGTGCGTTACGCGTGGTGATCCCAGTAACGATTAGCATTTAGTAGCCATGGTTGCATAGTACAGGGTGTGTACAGTAAGTGGGAACGGATGCTGATGCTAGTTAATTTAGACTTAGTCATTAGTTAAAGTTAGTTAGTTTTCTCAACCCTTCACCTCATAGCATAGGAGAAAAAGATAAAAAGTTATAAAAATCATATACCTTGGACTTACTTAACCATACACCGTGACAACTACAAGTAAGTCTGGAAAGACAACGAACGATTAACCTTAAGTGTTCCATGAAGCGCATAGGCATTTAGTCTGCGGAGTTCGACTGGATTGCATGTGCTACACTTGTTTCGTATGGTTGAGTGTAGGGGTACCTCGCCACACATCAAAAACCAACCACTTTCAGTAACTTTGCATCAACATTCTAAGGCACGTCAATCCCCTGAGACACAAGAATGCTCCCACAAAACAACCACCATTCCAAATTGGAGTGAAGGTAGGAAGTGAGAAAGGGCCTTAGTTAGAGGAGATAACCAGTGCTTGTAGCCCTATTATTTAGTCTAAGGGGTGTGCTTTGAATTCTCATGTTTTTTTCTTAAATGGGAACCACACCATGAAAAGACTCATGTGTTTTTCGCATTTATTTTGTCTAAGGGGTGTGCTTTGAATCCTCATCTTTTTTTTTGTGATGAGGACCACACCATGCAAGGACTTATTTGACTTCCAATTGTGAAATAATGCGGAACAGTGGGAAGCTTACGAGAACACTTATCCACATAGGAAAATAGAAAAATGCAAAAAATACAACATCTCTTTGAAGCCACACCCTATCCAAAACTTTGACTCCTTTCCAATTCTAGAAACTACACAAGTCACCAATTTATTAAAGTTGTATTAATGAAGAAGAGACTGCACGCTTCCAAAATAGGGAAAACCATAGAGTATATGGATGGGTGGATGATGTGGACTCACTACCTATTACATGAAAAGAAACCATGTCCCAATTTTCAGTAACGATATTCAAAGTCAAAAATCAAACAACAATAATCAAGTTACAAATAAAGCATACCACCATCAAGTAGTGCATTACCATTGTACCTACCACCTTATTAGCAGAAAAGGTATGGAAACACATCAAACATAAACAAACATAATCATGAAAGAAAGTAAAAGAGTAGATAATAAATATTCAATATATTAACATTGGTGTAAAACAAAAACTAAGAAAATACCAATAACCTTAAAAATACAAATATGAAAAATAAAGAAGATGAAAATAAGAAGTTGTAAAATCAAAAATGTGTAAAACAAAAAGGTCAAAAACTGAGGAGCCATCAAAGGTGTTAGTATAGGTGGCCATCTCCCCCACAACTAAGTTGGAAGGGAGAGATTTGAGCGATTGCGCGTGGTTGTCCATCTGACAAGGTGTTTATTACATTGGTTGTCTTAGGCTTGTGGAAAGGTTTTATTTGTTGAATGTTAACTAGTTGTTTTTTGTCTAGGCTATCAAGTTTGTAGATGATCATGACCCTAGATGGAAAAGTCCCATCAATAATATAAGGACCTTTCCACAATGTTTTGAATTTGGTTCATTGAGGTACATGTGTAGGATTCCAATATAGAACCTTGTCTCCTAGTTGAAACTTTACTTTTTTTATTTTGAGGTCATGACGTTTCTTGTTGAATGCCTTATCCATCTCATTGGATGATAGGGCTATTAACTAATTTTTTTCTAGCAAGTTGAGACTCATTAATCGGTCTTTCTATGTTAGACTTAGATCTAGGTCAAGGTCACAGGCTGTGGAGAGTGTACGGAGCTGGGATTGGATAGGCAATGTTGGTAGTATTCCGTACACAAGCTCATAGGGAGAATAACCTATGGGAAGCTTCCATGTGAAGTGATAGGCCCAAAGGGCATCATTTAATTTAGTGCTCCAATCCCTTCGATATTTGCTAATGGTACATGTTAAAATTTTGGTTATCTCTCGATTAGTGACCTCAACTTGGCCATTGGCTTGGAGGTGATATGGTGTTGTGAGTTTATGTTCAACATCCAAGCATTGCATCAACTTTTGGAAAGTGGCACTTGTAAAATGAGTTTCATTATTAGAAATTAATGCATGAGGTACACTAAACTTATTTACAATGTTTTGTTGTATAAACTGAGCAACAGTGGTGGATGTATAGCTGGCGACAGCTGCTGCTTCTACCCACTTAGTACAATAGTCAATTGCAACTATTGACAAAGGTGCAATGGGTCCCATAAAGTCAATGGCCCAAATGTTGAATGGTTCAAAAGGTTGTATCCATTATTGTGGCCCCTCTATTTGAGCTATCAGTCCACCATCCCTCTGGCAATGATCAAAAGCACGGACAAATTGATGTGCATCCCTGAAGATTGTTGGCTAATAATACCTTGCCATGAGGATTTTTATGGTCGTGCATCTCCCAACATAATGACCCCTACAAGGACCTTCATGAGCATCTTGAAGAACACACAATTGATCCATATCAGGGACACACCAATGTACTAGGCTATCGGGACAAACCTTGTAAAGGTTTTCATTAATCTCCATGAAATATTTGACCTAGAAAAGAAACTATTATTTCTTTCTTGCATCCATCCCTTGCCACAATTCTTGCTTGAGTAGATAAGTGGGGATGATGTTGTACCATTTTGGTTTATTGGGCATTTATGCATTGATAGCACCTGCAAGGAGAGATTCGTCAGGGAATTGATTAGATAAAGGGCTCTCTTTCTCCTTATCATCCCATCTTAGTCATGATAAGTGATTCACAACCACATTCTTCACATCTTTACAATCTACCACTGTGAGATTGAATTCTTGCAAAATCACGAGCCACCATGTGACACCGGGGCTCACCGTTGGCTTGTTCATTATAAATCTAATGGCGTTATGATCTGTGTGCACAAACACTTTGTAGCCAAGCACATAGTGCCTAAACTTTTCTAAAGTGAACACCACTGCCATCAACTCCTTTTCTATGGTGGTGTAATTTAGTTGTGCACCTACAATGCTCCAGCTTGCACAATGAATGTAATATGGACATTTTTGATCATCCATCTACATAAGCACTATCCCCAAAGCATAATTTGATGCATTGGTCATCACATGAAATGGTCTAGACAAATCTAGTGCTTGAAGAATGAGAGTTTCAATAAGCTTTTGTTTCAATTGTTGAAATGTTGATTCACATGCAAGTGTCTAGAAGAATGATGCATCCTTCTTTGTCAATTCTACCAATGGCTTGGGGATTTTGGAAAAATTCTTGATAAATCACCAGTAGTAGCCAATATAACCAAGGAATGACCAAACTTCTTTGACTATTTCAGGTTGGCAAGTTATTCCTTGGATGACCCTTATTTTTTCAAGCTCCACCTTGATTCCTACTTTTGAGATGCAATGCCCGGAGATTGTGCCTTCCTAGACTTTAAGATGACTCTTTTGCCAATTGAGTCAAAGGTTTGTTTTGACACATCTTTTCAACACCTACTTAAGATGGTCTAGAGCTTGCTTAAACATAGCTTCATAGGTGAAAAAAACATCGATAAAAACTTCTACCCTACTACTAATTTTCTGTTGAAAAATGCTGAGAGCTAATTGTTGAAATGTGGCTGGGACATTGCATAGACCAAATGGCATCTGTCACTAAGTAAAGGTCCCCCAAAGACTTGTGAAAGTTATCTTTTCCTAGTCCTTTGGTGTAATATGAATTTGGTTATAGCCACTATAATCATCAAGAAAGCAGTAATAGTTGTGCCTCGAAATGGTGTCTAGCACTTGGTCAATGAAAGACAACGGAAAATGATCCTTGAAAGTTGCCATGTTGAGTAGCCGAAAATCAATGCACACCTACCATTTTCCTCCTTTCTTTGGCATGATCATGAGGGGGCTAACCCAGTCACCATCTATGATAGGATAGATGAATCCTGCTTTGAGGAGTTGTTCAATCTCCTCTTTAACAATCTATTTTAACTTGGGATTCAAATGTCGCTACAACTATTGTTTCAGCTTGATGGTGGGGTTAGTGTATATTTGGTGCTGACATATTCTTGGATCTATCCTTGTGAGCTTAGAATATGACTAGGTGAAGGTTGCTAACCATTTTTCCACAACTTTTATCAATTTTTTCTTTTTTTCTACAGCAAGCTTAGCATTAATGGTAACCGACCTTTCATTTTTCAAAATTACATACTCCATTCTAGTTGGTGGCACCTTCAATTTAAGGGGCTCCTATTTAAAACTATCAATAATTTCTAGCTCATCCCAATTGACATCATCATTTTTTCCTTTAGAGAGCTAGTGATGAACTTGCTTAAGTTCATCCATATTTGCAACATACTCGTACATTAGGCCCTCAATCAGTTCTATGCATATTGTACTACTGCTAATATTAGCTGTCAGCCACTGGGTGCCCTCTTGTTTTATGCCTTCTACTTACAGACATCTTTGGATATCAACTTCTAGTGCACACTACTTGCATGTAGAGATAGATGGTTACTTTACTGACCATAACTTCTATACACAATGGCACCCTGAATTGCTGTACATGATACATGGAACTCTCTTCTTCTTGATCTTTCCAAATTCATTTTCTTTTGATGTTTCTAAGGAAAGATCTCTAATGCCCATTTTAGCATCCATAGTACTTAGCCATACCATTCCCATAATAATTAGAAAGTCCCCCTTGTAGTTCTCCACTTTGATTACTAGGAAATTGGCAGGATATGACCACCCACAAATGGTGGTAAGGATGTCTTCAACTAGTCCCAATGGAATAGTGATGGACTGGTCTACTAGTTCCAGCTAGATGTTTTTCTTCTTCAAAGGAGGAAGGTTCCACATTGTGTACATCTCATGTAAGATCAGATTAACATCAGAACTAGAGTCAAGAAGAGCTTTGCAAGGCTCATTCCCAGCAATTTGCAAGTAAACTACGGAAGTCCCAGGATCAACTAATTTTTAAGTAGGTTACCAACCCCAATCTAATCATATACAACATGTGTTAGCATTATAGTATGGATTTAAGAAGGATTTTAGTTTAAAGGGGACTTAGATAAAGAGAAAACAGAGGAAGGTGGAGGAGTAGGGTTACTAATCACTAATGTATCCGAGGGCTTTAGTGGACTGTGAGGCTGGAAGAAGGGTCTTTTCTTTGTTCATAGTTTTGACCTGCTGGATGGGTTAACCGATTGCAAATTAACTACCCTCATAGTGTTCCTTTGCTATGGTTGTATAGGCAATCCACCCTGCATGGAGGGAGTAGGTGGTAGTTATGTAGGAGATGAAGGAGTAGGTGCAGGAACAAGAGGTGCATGAGGGTAGTGGATGGTATCCCTCCTTGGATAGGGTGATTGGTATGTTTTAGGAGGGTAGTGGTGAGATTGGTAAGCAACAATATGATCAAAGGAATCCCTTGGAGATGAAGGTTGCTAAACATAGTAACCATAGGGATCTGGTTGCCAGTAAGGGTATTGCTACGTAAGAGGTGGCAATGCCCATTATTATGGTTGCTACCATTGCTCGTATACTTCGTAAGGTTGTAGAGGAGTTCCACTTGGGTAGTACTACTATGGTTGGTGGAATTTTCGACTATTTCCTTATGGATAAGGAAATATTTTAGGTGTTTACCTTTGTGCAAGTTGTGGATGTAAGGCATACATCCCAAATTCTTGTAAGTGTGATACAAATGGACAACATCCCTTAGGATGTTTATACTAGGAAACATCACATCCACCATCATCATCTAAATCACTATCTGCAACCATTTCTATCATAGCTATCTTATCTTTACCCTTAGATTTGGCATGTTCAGCTTCCTTACATCTCCGATGCTCTCACTCACCACCTTGCTCCTTAGACTCTTCAGTAATTTTTTAAAAAACTTCAAACCTATTGTCCATGGAGTTCCATAACTGATCAACCTTGGTCATGATTTCTGATTGCAATTTTTGGAATGGCAATTTTTCTGATTCACCACCTCATCTATGGAAAATTTATCCTCACTATCACAAAATCTAACCTCTTTTTTCCAAATAGAAGGGTCTCTGTTATATTCTTCTACGCTTTCACATTTTCTCAACTCTCCCCCCTCCTTGGCTATCTACTTAATTAATTTTTGAATCTGATGGATGCTCAACTCTGTCAATCTCCCTTTGGTATAGATCCCAAGGGTTTTCCTAGTTTCAGATCGCAACCCATCTATGATATGACAAAGTTGATCAAGTTGAGAGTATCCATGGTTAGGACACCTATGCAATAGAGAGTAGTATCAGCTAATAGCAGCATCCAAGGGCTCATGATTCCCTTATTTCCACCCTTGAATTTATTTCCTTAGATTGGATACTTGGGAGTACGTTTGATATTTGTCATTGAATAGTTCCAACATTGTACTCCACCACTCGATTGAGTGTCCAAGGATCGATACCAACATTCTGCTTCCTTTATGACTAGCCTTGCAAATAATTTCAGCTTTTACTAGCCATTTTCAATGTTCTGCAAGGCACATGCATCTTGGAAGGCCTGAACATGATTTTTTGGATTAGCATCATATCCTCCCTCGAAGTGAGGGATATTTTTTATATCGAGCCTCTTTATTATACTATCCTTCACATGTCTTGTTGAAATCCTCACAACCTGTGCAATATTTAACATGCCCTGAGTAGCAAGTAAAGGTTCATCAAGGCCATGATGGTGGTGCCTAGCATGTTCGTTACTAGCCCTTCTTTCTTGATGCTTGGCCTCTTTGCATTACCAACATCTTTGATCACGACTACCCCAATGATCCCTTCTATTATTCTGGTCCCATCAGGCACCTCCATCATGGTTATTCCATCTACGGCCATGATCTGAACCTACTGAAGAAGAAGATGAGGACAAAGGGGAAGAAGAAGGGAAATTTGCTCCACGCTGATGCCTATCATCCTTCCTTTAATGCTTACAATCATGATCATGATCATGATCTTATTTGTCCCCATTTTCTTGACTTGCTTCTCCATATCCATTTTTATCATTGGATCTGTTTTGATTAGAACCTAGATTATGGGTTGTGGATTGTACATTTTGGTTGAGGACTCCTTGAACAAAGTCAAAGAGAGGAGAATCACTAAGGAAATGGTCACCTTCATCAATTGGGCCAAGCAAAGGTGGAAAGATGTTTGACCCCTTGCCCTTCATAAGCTCATGTTGGTGCTCCTTCTACTAATCCCTTAATCTTTGTGCTTCAGTGGCATGATAATCCCTTGAGTCGGGATCTTGCATTTCATATTCTCCATGGAGATGTTAAAGCTTGTATCATGTGAGCATTAGCTAGACCATTGTTGGAATAGATTGGTCAAGTGGCAACACAATTTTGCTTTCCATATCGTGCCACCGCATCAATTCATCTTGATGTAAGATGAAGGTAAAGTCTGGTACATACTCCTTAGGATGAGCATATACCACCCAATATTGTTGAGGTACTTGAATTGCCCTAGGTGGAGATGGGCTCCTATGAGAAGAAGACATTTTGTGTTAATAAATAGTGTGTAGTTGATATTTAATTTAATGATAATACTAATAATTTTTGTTTTCATAAGATTTGACTCTCAGGGCTCGAACAACAAGGTTACTAAATTTCACTAGGCTTAGATAGTGCACAAAGAACTACAGTCCCCAGCAATGGTGCTAACGATGAGCAGCAAGGTACCCTTACACCCAACCATATGAATCACAAGCATTCACATGCAATCCAATTGAATTCCATAGACTATAGTTACTAAGTACACTAGAGCCAAACAGTGTGTACGTGTTGTTCATTCGTTTTCTTCCCAGTCCCACTTGTGGAATGCAATTATATGGTTAAGTGTGACTAAGGCATAAGATTTTTATTATTTTTTGTTTTTCTAGAATTACTCACCTAGAACAATAATAAAAGTAAGAGTGATTAAAAATAAGAGAGATTAACTACTAAGTAAACTAGAGTCTAATCTAGCCTAACACAAGTAACCATTCCCACTTCTCAAACACATCCTGAACTTCTCGAACACATCCTGAACTTCGTGTCAACACTGCTAGGCTATCAGACACTAATTGTTTTTGAGCTACCAAGGGTCACACGTATGCTTGAAGGGGTCATGCTTGTGTAATTTAACAATTTTATTAATTGATCAAAATTAATTGTTGCATAAATAACATTAATGTAAATTGCATGAAATATAAATGCATAAGAAAGAAAATCTCAAGTGCTACAAGGAATGGATCAAAGAGCTCATCTTTATTGCCAACACAATGGTGTTCTCATGTACATCAATGTTTGAATAAATATTTTTTCACACTTTGACCTCCTGCTGTGGGCACTTGGAAAATATTCTAACTTTCAAATGGACAAATTGCAAGAGTTTCGCTACTGACTACTAGAAACTTACTCCGAATTGTGCACCTAGGCACTGTATTTATAAACCTAGGAGTAACCCTACAATATCAAATGTATGATATCACATCTTGGACCGTGATATTGCGTACTCGATATCATGTACCAGATAGCACAGCCATCGTTATATCATGTGCCCGATATCGCAACCACCCCGATATCAGAGTGATGAAAAACATGATTTATCACCATGCAAATATAGTTGGCCATTTGTTCACCACTTCCAATAATTTTCTTTTTTGTTCTTTATTAAGATTGAAATTTATGATTATTATTTTATTATTATTAAAAAACAAAGAATATTCAAATGCATCTAGTACAACTTTTAGTTCTAACGGTTCTAATTCATATCTTTTTAGTATCTCTAATTTTCCTTATTCAATATCCTCCTCCTATTAAGAGTTAGCATAGGAAGGTTGTCTTAATATATATTCTAGTTTATTGGTTTCTTTAATATAGGCACTCATAATTTTATCCACTAGTTTCATGCATATGTTAGACCTTGATTCTTCTTCATTGATCAGCCACGAGATGTCTTCTTATCTAGTGGCTGCTACATACAGACACTTTTGTACACACATCTCAACACATTTGTTGCATGTTGTGATGCCATCGTGTCTTATTGTCTAGATTCTCTTCATGCAATTACATTCATTATCACTATATGCGATACACCTTTGAATTATCCTCGCTTTATCTTCCTTGAAAACTTTCAAGGACAAGTCTTTGATTACTAACTTAGCACCCATGGTGCTATGTCATGCTCTTTCTATGATGATAGGATATTTTCATTTATTCTTTCCCACATGGATAACCAAAAAATCAACTAGATAGAAATAGCCATGTATGGTAGTTACTATGTCTTCCACTTGTTCTAGTGGAATGACAATCAACTAGTTTGCTAACTCTAGTGAGATATTACTTTTCTTCAATCAAGAGAGATTCCAAGCCTTTTACATATCTTGAGAGATAAGATTAACTCCTGACCTAGAATCTAGTAAAGCCTTGCATGATTTATGTCTTGCTATTTAGAGATAGATTAGATTTTCTATGTATTCGTTTCTTAGGAAGTGCTTCTATCTTGATTTAATTTATGATAGTTTAAATGAGCATGATAGTGTTCAAGTTCTCTTCTGTAGATATTAGAAGCATAGTGATATTTTGACTTTGTGTAGATGGAATAGGATTAGATAAAGTCCTCATCCTTCAAATCTTTTTTGGGCATGTCCTAAAGAAGGAAAATTTCATGGATTTTGGTTCACTTTTCATAATGTCCTCTTGTGTAGTGACTAACCTAGTAGAACTCTTTTCCTAAAGTTGTGTTGGTAGTTCTACTTACATGATTGATGATGGTATTGGTGGTAATGGATCAGGAGCTTGATATGAGGAACCTGGTGGTGGTTGAGACATGTAAGAATGAGAATCCAAGCCTAATTTTGTGGGTTTATGGTGGATTGCTAGGAGAGATAGGACATTGTACATAGTATCCATAGGGATTTAGTTATTTGTATGGATATTACTACCTTGGTGATGGCATTCCCCATAACTATCATTACTGCCACTACTGCTAGTATTATTCTTGTGGTTAAGGATAAGCCCTGCTTGAATAATATGGTTATTGGTGAGCTTGTCTAAAATTACTTTGTGGATAAGATAATCACATGGTCATTTTTTTCTTAACAAATTTTTGATTGAGTACATATGCTCTATACTTTTATAAGTAGGCCATGACAGGACAACATCCCTTAGGATGTTTGTATTGGCACACTTTGCAACTTGTGTTATCTTCTAAGCTTGAGTCCATTATTTCCTCTACCCTAGCAACTTTTCCTTTATTCTTATAGTTCACACATCCATTATCCTTTTTCTTCTTTTTGTCCTTATTTCGGTTGAAAGCTTATTTAGTTCTTTCCTCCACTATCTTGAGTGTCATAGCAAATTTCTTATCCATAAAATCCCACATTTTCTCTACCTTTGTTGCAATATCATAGAATAATTTTTGAATAGGTAGAGTCTTCCATTGGGTTGCATTTTCTAATGTTTTTGCTTCTTGTCTTTCACATATCCTTACATCTCTTTTTCTAATAGTTGGATATCTATTATATTCTTTAGTTTATTCTCTTTTTCATAGCTTCCTTCTTCTTTTGCTACCTAGTCTATTAATCATTAGATTCAATGACCTATCATTTTAGATAATCTACCTTGAGCATACATGTCAAGGGTTTCTCTTGTTCTATTCCTTAGTTCATCAATAATATGTTGTAATTCTTTTTGTTGAGAAAATCCATGGCCTGAACATCTATGTAATAATGAGTAATACCTACCCATTATTACATCAAGAGATTTATTATTCCCTTATTTCCATCCTTGGATCTATTTTCTTAGATTTGACACTCTAGAGTAAGTTTAATACTTATCATTAAAAATTTCCAACATGGTACTCCATCTTTGAATTGATTCTAGTTGTAAGGATCTATAACAGCACTTTGCTTTTTTAATGAGTGATCTAGGAAACAAATTTAGTTTCTTCCAATCATTCTCTATATGTTATGGGGCATAGGAATCATGGAAGGCTTGAAGATGATGTTTTGAATTTACATTATAACCACCTTTGAATTTTGGGATATTATTCATGTCAAGTCACTTGATGCAATTGTTTCTTTAGTGCCTGGTAGGAATGTACACTACTTGCCTAATGTTAATCATATCATGAGTAGCTAACAAGGATTCTTCATAATCTTTGAATTGGTAAGCTCTATTGTAAGTGTGATCCCTCTAATGCTCATGTTGCTCTCTTCTTTCATGTCTAATCCTTTCTTCTCTTTCTTCATGGTCATCTTCCTCTTCATTAGTATGTCTTCTTTTGTTTGCATGTCTCTCATGATCTCTTCTTCTTTCTCCATTGTGATCCCTTAGTATGCATTTCCTCTTATTAGAATTTTTTGATGAATGTGAGAAAGAAGATGGATAAGTTGGAGAACGGTGTTAGCTGGTTCTCCTTTTGTGACTCCTTGATTCATCTCTTCAGAATCCATTGGAGGTCTTAGGCTTTGAATTCCTCCTAAGTCTAGAGTCCTTCTTATTCCTTCCAAGGGTTTCTACAAGAGCTAAATGTAGCTTTATTTTTATAGGATCTTTAATATAGATTAATGGTATATAGGAATGAGATCCATGAGTTTGATATAATTTTTTAGCTTGGAATGGAGCATCTTCTTTTGCTTCTAGGAAAACTATTTGTGGTGCCTTCTTCTCTTTATCTTATCCATATCTTGCATTTGTAATTGCATCCCTTCTTGCTTGAGTCTCTATTGGCTAATATGGCCTAGTCATATTTTTAGTGAATTGATATCCTTCTTACACATGGCCAAGATTTGACGTTATGAGGGATGCTTGGGGCATTGATGATGTTGAATGTTCAAGTGATAAGACAATTATGTTATAAGTCTCTCCATCTAAGTTGTTCATCTTGGTGGAAAATGAATGTAAAATTAGGATAATAAGGACCAATATGAACATATGAAAGTCTTGTTTACATCAATGCACTCTAATCTTCTTCATTGTAATCTCTGTCATGACTTTCATTGAGATCAATAACAAGTGGAGATTTCACTTTAGTGCTAGAAGACATTTAGTTTGTTTGATGCTTAAGTGTATGTACATTTTGAAACATTATTCTAAGTATGAAAGATATATTTGGTGATGCTTGATACAACAAACTATGTAAGATCAACTAACTAGTAAACATTGACACATCCCTAGTAATAGCACCAATGATGAGTGGTTAGGTATTCCAACACTCAACCATATAAGTCATAAGTGTTCACATGCAACCAGATTGTAATTCATGGATGAATAGTATACTAGTAAGTTGTTGTTAAGTTTGTGAGCATTATCTTTTCTCTTAGAGTTAGCGAGGAGCAAATCATATGGTTTAACTCTTAGTGAGGTACATGATGAACTGATATTAATTGGCTTTTAATAATGCTAGGTGTAAATATGATGGAAATGAATATAATTTCTATCTTTGAGTTCGATAAAAATGTAAATCTATTTTATCCTATGGTGATAAGTATCTATTCTTAGTTTTTTGTACATGTCCTAGGCTTATGTAATTGTTATTGGGATTACTAAGTAACTTCACTACTAAGCGAATCAAGCAAAGTCACTACTAGATCACCAAACAATTACACTTTATGCTTGAAACCAGTCGCACTTATTCAAACTTACTAATAGACATTGGAATTGTAAATTACTTAGTAAAAGTAAATATTATGGATTGTAAATTTATGCTAACTGATATGGTACAATGATGTAGAATAATCTTGATCTTTATTTTTATTCATGAATTATGTCCAAGAATAATCTACTTGAATAAAGATTACATACAACTATAATTCACCACACTATGAGCATTCACTCTAACTATAACTTTGAGAAAACAAACTACAAGAATTTCACTAAGTGTTGGTTAAAACTTATCTTTTCAATATGATGGTGGATTCGTATTCATAGGCATGACCATGGCCCACTACATTGCATCTACAATGACGTATGTAGAGCTACAATATTTTAACCATGACATCGTAGATACGTTATCATAAACTAACACAAATTATTTCAAGACATAGGATGACATGTATGTATATGATGGCCAAATGTGTTTTTATTTATTTATTTATTTATTTTGAGAGGCTAATTACTAGCCTTATCTAAGACAGGCCTTCTCTATCATGGTTAAATAATTTTGTTATCATAGTGGTGAGGGGAAGCTCTCTTGATCACCTTTTTTTTAGACTTTACAATGATAAATAAATAATTATCATCATAATGCTAGGATAAGAGATGAAGATTTTCATGAGAATTATTATTTGATAGAGTCCAACTACTTTATAACTTAGTCTCAGTGAATCAATTTAAGATTTTTTAATTTGAAAAATATAAAAAATTCTCTCAACCAAATTATAGATATATAATATAAATATATAACTTAGCTAGTTATATGAAGTAATTATTAATTAGAGGTTCAATTCTAATGGATTACTATCAAAATATACAAATGTTGTGAAAAAAATAGTTGAAATGATGTTGGTCTACTAGATTTATAGGTTTAGTAAGGGATCACCACTCATAGTAATGATAAGGTGCTTGTTTTTTTAAGTTATAAGACCTAGATTCAAGATTGGCTTAAAAGAAATTAGGCTTTCATTCATCCACTACCCTCCTAGGATCCTTTCATTTGAATTGTTATGCATTAATTTTTTTTTTACAATTGCATGAACATTACAATTAATAAAGTTTAAAAAAATCTTTACAAATCAAAAGAAAGGAAGATTATATGTGTAGGTGTGTTGATGGTTATTAAATAGTGTAAATAGTGATAAGGTAGAGGTTAACATTCAAGGCCAAAATGTTACTATGAACAATTCTACTACCTAGGATTAATGCTTCAATCAAACAATGAAGTTCATAACTTAGTCCAATTGGGTGAGGAGTGAGGGGAGGTGGGGAAGGGTATTGGAACCAAAAAATTTTCTTAGTCCAATTAGAACTTCATAACTTTGTATTACTAACTAGAATCAAGAGTCTTGCTACTAGAATAACACCTCATTGTTGGCTTTTTTATATTTATTTTTTAAAGAAAATGTAGCAACTTTTTTTTTTTAAGATTCCTACCTCTAATAGAGAGAATGGATACTTTAGAATAGGTATTACTCTTTGAGCTTAATTATAATATCTTATATGTAGCCCTTACATCATTATAAAAAGGCATAATTTACTTCATTTATTTGAAAAGACTTCTAACATGCCACAATGTATCTTAATCCTAACATTACTTTTGTTTAAGATTTTTTTAATAAAACATACTTATTTTTCGTAAACACACATGCTTAAATTTAAGCTTAAATTCACAATTTATAAATGTTATGTGAGTTAATTATTTGAAAAATAAGTATTATTCTAAATGATCATAACAACAATGAAGTGTTAGCCTAGTGGTATAAGTCTTGTCCTAGTAACCCTAGGTTATAAGTTCAATTTTACGAAATGGTATTGAGTTATAAATTTCTATAAATCTTAGGGTTACCATCCCCGCCCTCCCCCCACACACATCCCACCCCCTGCACCCCCCACCCCCCTTTGAATAAGTTAACAAATTGAACTCTATCTAGGGATTGTAAGAATAGTTTTCTTAGAAAAACATGTAAATAAAATTTTAATGTCTTGGAATTTTATAAAAGAAACTACATGGTTTGTTTTAAGTAGGTTGTCAATTTTCTTGTTAGGTTACAGGTTGTTAGTTTGAATCACACTTTAAGACATCATTATATGCCTTTATATTTTTTTAACAATATTTACCCCTAAGACATATAGTCAAATTAGAACTTTATATCTCAACATTACCCATTAGAATCAAATCCATAACTTGGACCTTTCAAATTAGGAGTCTTAACACTAGGCCAACACCTCATTATTATTTCTTTATAATTCTTCTAATATATCTTGTTGGCTATATGTCTTGGGATGTACCTATAATTAGATTATTTCAGGTTCTTACTCCTTCTCCTAATTGACTACCTAGGCTAGTGAGAGATGACTTAGTTATCTCATTGTCAAGTATTTGTCTGATTGTAAGTTTAAGTCACACTTAAACATCTTAATGTTTTATTGAGTTGGAGTAACGTTAGAGGAAGTTTTATTTAGTGATACCCCTCAACTTCAAGGATTTGTGCTTTACACTTGGAGTTTCTTTCATCTCGTTATTCTTTATGCCATTTGGATTGATGTAATATGTTTTATCATAGAAATTTTCCAACTAATGATCTTCTTTTGTTTGCTTAATATGACATCACTCAAAATCTCATGCTTTAGCTACAACCTTAAATGTATCTCTCTTCAATTTTTTTTAAAAAAATTTTATAGGAAGCCTTTAATATTAAAAGAAGGCATAATTTTATCCTTCTCTCATTACAAAGAAGGGTATTTTAAGATTAGTTTTAAGGATGAAAACCTAAAAAAGCATCCAAAAACTGTTGGATCTCTACTTTTCCATTGTGTTAAAGTTTCACCTCTCGCTAGTGCTTCTCTTCCATTTAATAAGTTCTACCAAAGAGTTGTGTTAGTTATATGTCTTATGGTTATATATAGTTAAATATTTTCATTCCTTTTGACAAGTTATTAATATTTTTTTAAATATATCTTTTGAAAAATAAGAAGATACTATATGAAATTAAATATGTTGGTTGTTTATCATAATTTATCTAATTCTTATCATTATTATTAACAATGAAGTGTTAGCATAGTGGTAAGATTATTTTGATTTAGAAGCTCTAAGTTATGGATTCTTCCCTTACCATTATTGTTATTACTTATTATATTCCCCTATAATTCTTCTAATGAATGTTGTTGGTTATATATCTTGGGGTATACCTATAGTCAATTTATTTTGGGATTCAGACATCCTCCTTAATGTTGCAAATTAGTTGTTGAAACTAATGAAAAGTAAAAAAAGAATCTATTATTGCTCAAGATTTTAATGTTAAGTACATCCTTTACACCTTTCATAATTAATAATAATATTTTCATTTTCTCTTATAAACAAAAAGTAGTTATTAGTATTATGAAGGTTAATTTACTAATTGAAACTACATATAAGGTCAATAAAACATTTAAGAAAAAACCTAATGAGGGCTTTAGTATGATTAATTCAAGAAAGTTAACTAGCTTTGAAAGTTTATGAGGAGCGATGATGAGTCATGAATTTGCTAGCTGTGATATCACAACAACCGGGATATCATAGCAAGAGTGATATCGCATGGGCTGCGATATCACATGGGCCACGATATCGCATACGCGATATCGCAGCATGATGCCAGTTCTATAAATAAGAGGTGGCTTTCCTTGTTTTAGGTACTTAGTTAGTTCCTTACCCAAACTCTTGCAATTTTTCCTTCTTAGAGTTAGAATTATTCTTAGTGCATGCCCGCAGTATGGTGATTGTTATTGTACGGAACCGTTATTCAAGTGTGACGTACTTGGACACGCACATGACCGAAAATAAAGATCAAGATTACTTCATCATTGCAGCATTTACTTAGCTTAATTATTTAATTAATTTCTATTTATTTCTTTCCTAGTTAATCTCTTCTCATCCTTAAACTCCTGTTAAACACAGAATGAGTACCACTTGATTACAAGCATTTAAGTGTGACTACTTGGTAACCCAGTAGCGTACCTAGGATCTGCGCTTGGTAATCCTAGTAGTAGTCATGCACGAAGTCCAAGATGTGTACAGATAATTGAGGAACAGATGCTCATCACACTTAGGCTAGTTAGATTCTCTCTTACTTTTTCTCTCTTAGCTTAGTTAATATTATCTTCCATTGCCTTCAGGAGTAGCATTAGGCTAGAAACACATCATACACCTTACTCTGGACTAAACCATACGTGACAAAGCTAATACTAGTCTAGGTGGGAAGACAATGAACTATGACCTAAGGCTAACTATCTAGATGCCACAACTAGTCCGTCTACGGAGTTCGACCGGATCGTGCATGTAACGCTTGTATTCATATGGTTGAGTGTAGCGGTATCTTGCCACTCGTCATTGGCACCATTGCCGGGGACGGTGCTAGTTATCTAGATTAGTTATATCATACAAGGTTGTTGTATAGGACTTAACGATATATCTTTTAAGAAGAAAATAATTACAAAAAGCTACATAAATTCACACATAATTTCACAGCCATGCCTCTCCTACAAAACTACAATAATGCCACATCTAGTGAGGCAGTTCATTAGAGAACCAATGAATTATCTGACAATGAAGATTGGAGTACGCAATCTGAAGTGGGGGTTTCTTATAAACATGAATTAAAGCAACGTCATCCCAACACACGAAAGCATAACTTACCTAATGACGATGAACCTCCACTGGCCACTACAAGCCTAACACAAATACAAGAGGTTGTTCGAATCTCTCATAGGCATCGTAAAGAGAGTCGTCTACCCAAGCTCGATTTAAACAACTTTCCCAAATTCTTAGGAGGCTATGACTTAGATCCACATCAACATTTACAAGCCTTCTATGATGCCTACACATGGAACAACATTGATAACAATTGGTAAAAACTTAAGATTTTTCCTATGACACTCATTGGCCAAGCAAAAGTATGGGATAGATCGTTAAAGCCAAATTCAATATGACGTTGGTCAACAATGGTAGAACTCTTTAATGAAAGATATCGAACCTATGCAAGAGTGTCAGCCTTTAGGAAAAAAATCCAAGAGTGGAAACAAGCACAACATGAACCCTTGAACATGGCCTTAGAAATATATTATGCATTGTTAAACAACTGTCTAGGCCATGGGTTCTCCGAGGAAAGGCTAATGTACCATATCATTGATGGGCTTCGTGATGCAACAAGAAAGACCCTAGGGATGTATGCCCAAGGACAACTATATGAACAACGAATCCATCAAGTCCAAGAGCTTATTAAGTGGGTAGCAAAAGAAGAAGGAGAAATGGGTAGATGGGACAGTGTTGAAAAACACCAACGAGACCAAAATCTTAACTTAACAAAGGTCCATGATCATAAAAAGGAGAGATCAACCTATCACAAGGAGAAAGAACCATCTTTTCCAGTACAAAAACCATTAGAAGAAGTCCAGGAAAAGGTTAATAAGATGTTGGAATGGATGTATAAAAAATGTGGAGAATTTATCGATATTATTGGAGATAGAGTTTTGAAAACCCAAGAAGTAGGACAAAATATCACTAGAAATTCGAAAAGAAGGAATAAGGAAAATAAGGGCTCAACTGCTGATCATACATATGAATGCAATATTTGCCTATATGATCACCCCAAGGGCCAATGCCCAATCTTGTTACATTTATATGAGCATTGGGCAAACAAGTTACATCTAGAGTTCGTACGGAGATACTATGTTCGATCACAGTAGCAACAATCCCAGTCATGGGGGAAGCCACCCTTAAATTGGAGACACCCTTCATACCATCCAAACCCAAATGCTTATCAAGTTCAACATCCTGTTCCTCCAACTGGGTCAACATACTCTATCTCACCGCATTACTATTCTCCCCAATACTATCAACCCATGCCCTTAACACAACCACCTCCTTGTGTACCGTACCTTACACTTCTCCTCATTTTCAACATTCTCATCCTTTTCCTCCTTCTACATCATTACCAACTATTCCTAAGGTACCTGCACCACAGCAACAACCTCCGAACGTTACTTATGCTACTATTTCCAACAACAGTGAGAGGTCTCCTCAACATCAAAAGTGCCCCTTCTTTAAACATGCCCGTAAGAAGGGACAACACAACTCCGAGGCCACGACACCATCGAATTCAGCACAAGTCCCACACTATGGTGCACCCTTACCTACGAACCCAACACCTCATGTTACTTCATCAGGGCCACCAATTAACACTCCAACAATCATACGGTCCAATGAACACAAGCATGGAGAGCGACAACCCGATCCTTGCATATCATCTAATGGTCTCAAATATTATAGTGGGTCAACTCTTTACCCAATAACCACATCTTACAAATTTCCCCACTATGCTTACTATAATCAGGTGTGTGAACCCCAATGGGGTAAAAATGATCAAGTCTGAATATTTTCAACATGCAAGGATCCTCGTAACCATTTATTAATCCTTGCCACTCTCAACTATTTAGTTATGGGGGATACCCCCTATTCTATTAACAAGTAGCATTAATAACCACTTTTTATTTTCTTTCATTTTACAACTTTTTGTTTTCCAGTTTTTCATTTTTCAACTTCTTGTTTTATCTTTTTATCTTTTTGTCTTTTTTCTAAGTAATCTTGTCTATGAATAAATAACTCATGTGGCTCGTTGGTTGAGGTGTGTTCTATGTTATTGAGTCTCAAGTGATCAATTATTTGGATAGTGAGCCCATTACACCCACTCATCCATTCTACAAATAAGAGATTCTATTCGAGGGTACAGTGATATTCTTGACATTCTTAAAACTTAAAATTAATTTTGTGTTCATTGTACCCAGAATGAAGAAGGATGGACCAAGAGGGAATGATTAGGATGTGACATCAAGGGGACTTGTGGATTCTCTTTGGTGGCATCTGTGGGAGTTATCATGCAATGTGGTTGGACTAAGATCCTTGTAGATCTAACAAAAAATGGGAGTAAGAGTAATCAAAAGGATGCTCAAAAATCCAATGTTGTTCTAGGGGGTCCCACTAGAAAGACATGCACCCATGCCTGAAGATTGGCGGCTTCTCCAAATTCAGTAAAGAAGAAAAAAGAAAAGAAAATAAAAATAAAAGTGCCACAAAACAAAAATCACTCCTCCCTTGAATAAAACAATGCGGTGTCACTGATCAGAGGAATGGACTTGGTCTTGATCTTGGAACGATGGGTTAATGACACCTTAATCATGCATTACATGCAGAATTCACTATGCCCTAGGTCAGTTACCTCATGTCCTAATCTCTACAATCCCTTCTATAGTTTGTCTCATCTCACTATTCGTGTAATTTTAGTTTGTGTTGTGTGTAACATAGAATTCTTACCTCATTTCGGTGATATTTACATGTGTGTGTTTTGTGGATTAGTGTGGATTACAGTTAACCCTTCGAGTGCCCATGGACACTTTAAGTGTGGTTACATAAGGGTATTATAGGTTGAAACCTACTTTGGGGAGGACCCACTTGTGTAATCTTTTGTAATTTTCACTTATCACACCGCTCACACGCACCATTTCTTACCCTCAGCCTATTTTTTCATAACATTCTTTCCCTATTATTACTATCCCTCCGATTCAACATTCCTATGAACCATCACATAGCCTTTTTCTCTACCATATAAGATCCTTATTGATAAATTCCACACCATCATAATTTTCGTGCCTTCAAAACTAGTTGAATTACCCTAGAACTCTTTAATAATCGCCCAGATGTCCTTAATTTACATCATTTAATTTCAAAGAAATATTAAAAATTCGGTACATTCTCTAAGTGCCCTGACTTTAATGCAAATATATATACATGACCCCCCTGTGCTAATCAACATCAATTGTAGCTGTTCACATAGGCGAAGTTTTTCAAATTCCTCTCTATGACTCGCGATTACACGTCCCTTGCTTTCATATCCATAACTCGCTCGCTGGTACTCCGATTTTCATTCCGTCTGAACCTACTTGAACTTGGAGTGTTCAGCTTAGTCATGGGGGAGGGACACATGCTGAATAGCACATAAATTTTTTAAAATTCATCATCACCCAAAGAACATATTTAAGGGTAATTAGTTGAAAAATTAAGAATAGAATGTGTCAAAAAAAATTTCATTCCCTTAGCGATACCAGAAAATTAAATTTGGAAACCACCTAAGCAAAGAGGATTCAACATTATAATCTTTTAGGAACATGTTTTTTCAATAATTAACATCACATGGAAATAAAGTAAATCCATTAAGGCAAACGATAAGGTATAACCTAACTTTGATAACAACCTTACTAATGATTGGCCCCGTGTGATTGCAGATGGCCGCAAAATGTGGACAACAGGAAGGTCCTACTCAAGGTGGGAGAAAATGGCCTAGGAGAGGAGATAGACAAGATCCTTCCAGACAACATGCAAAACAGGAGGAACAATTATTTAGTATTCATCAAGAAGATCCTCCTACCATACAGTCCAGGTAGGCAGAAGGAGGAGCTGCTGCAGCACCTGGACAGGGAAAACATCTCACGTTACCTCAAGATTACGTTTAGGCTATCCATGAAAGGTCCACACTACAGTGATTATGGAATTAAACTTTGGACCTTTCACAGAATTTGCTCCGGAGGCTATTAGGGATCACCTCAAAGGGTCCCCATTATGGTCTACCCTCTTTGAAAGTGATGCCTGGTACTTAGGGGAAATATACCAATTTGGCACAAGAAAGAAGAAGTCACCATGGTTAACATTTGTGGTATGATTGTTGATTTCTCTATTCAAGCCATTTTTGAAGTATTAAACCTTCTGAAAATAGGGCCAGAGGTTGCTCAAAACTAGCTGGACACTTTCAAAACCGAGCAACTTAATAAACTATTGATAGAGAATAAAAGGGTGGCAGAAGAAAAAGAGAAGGTTGACTGGGATGCCTCTATGGCACAAGCACAAACTTAGACGCATGCCAAGGCATTCAAAGCCTTACAAGAGGAGAAACTCTAGGCCATACTTCAACGCCATCAAATCCCAAGACCTAGAGCACAAGAAAGGGAAAGACACCTATGGAGGAGCCACCACCACCAAGAACTACATGAGTTCCATCACTTTTGTAGCAATAGGATTTTCTTGTGTTGTGTCTTAATTTTTTTTTGAGTCCACACTGCGGCATGGATCCATTCTAGTTAGTCAATAATCTCATACCTATCCACTATGTAATTAATGGAGCTTGTTCTCTCTGTAACTCGAGGACGAGTTTTCATTCAATTGTGGGGGTATGATGAGTCATGAATTTGCTAGTTGTGATATCATAGCCATGATATCATAGTAGTCGGGATATCACAACAGCTGTGATATCGCATGGGCTGCAATATCACATGGGCACGATATTGCATACGCGATATCACGTTGTTAGCTACGATATTGTGTACATCATATTGCAGCACGGTGCCAGTTCTATAAATAAGAGGTGGCTTTCCTTGTTTTAGGCACTTAGTTAGTTCCTTACCCAAACTCTTGTATTTTTTCCTTCTTAGAGTTAGAATTATTCTCAGTGCATGCCCACAGTGTGGTGATTGAAATTGTATGGAACCTTTATTCGAGTGTGATGTACTTGGATACGCACATGACCAAAAATAAAGATCAAGATTACTTCATCATTGTAGCATTCACTTAGCCTAATTATTTAATTAATTTTTATTTACTACTTTCCTAGTTAATCTCTTCTCATCCTTAAACTCCTGTTAAACGCATCATACACCTCACTCTGGACTAAACCATATGTGACAAAGCTAATACTAGTTTAGGTGGGAAGATAGCGAACTACGACCAAAGGCTAACTATCTAGATGCCACAACTAGTCCGTCTGTGAAGTTCGAATGGATCACACGTGGAATGCTCGTATAGTATGGTTGAGTGTAGGGGTATTTCGCCACTCATCAAGCAGGTACCCCCTATGCCCAACCATATGAATCACAAGTGTTCATGTGTAATTCGGTTAAATTCCATGGATGGAACTATTATGGTATCTAGATTATTAAGCATTGATCAGATGTCATTGTCTTCTCACTTAAACTAGTGGTAGCTTTATGATGTATGATTTAGTTCAAAGTGAGGCATATGAATTTGATGTTGTTGTGACCTTAACTTAACCTTAACAATAACATAGAAATTAATTATTTAATCTAATTAATAATAAGAGGATAAATTCAAATCTAGCTTGAGGGTAATGAGTGTTTATTCCCAACTTACTATACATGTCCTAAACTCATGTACCCACTACTGAGATTACCAAGTGTTATACTACGGGGTGAACCAAGCAATAACACTATTGGGATTATCAAGCAAATAGTTGTTTATACTCAAAACTAGTTGTGCTCATTCCATCGATTGATTAACATGCATAAAAATGTAAATATTAACTAATAACATGGAAAATAAATTGCATTGAAAGTAAATCTATTCTAAGTCAAAGTGCTACAATGAATATGAACCAATCTTAATCTTATTATCCTTCATAGAATTTGTCTAGGTACAATGCCACTCAAATAAAACTCTATACAATTTACTCAAATCTACATTACAGGCACTCACTGATTATTTGTTAAGATTATAAAATAAAACTACAATAGGTTAGCTACACTATTGACCAAATTGTACCAAATGCATGATGAGTGCTCGCATATTTATAAGCAAATATAAGCATTGCATCAACGAGGATGCATCAATGCATTTAGCTACATTGATAGGGATGCATCAATAGTGATGCATTAATGAGGATGCATCAATGCATCTAAGATGAGTTACTAGTTAATTCATCAACATGTCCTCATCCACACATATGCATCAACACATCTAAGATGCATCGAAGAGGCATCGTCAACGGGGATGCATCAGTGAGGCTTTGCCAATGGGGATGCATCAACAAAGTTGCTTGACATATTAGGTCCCATCATGCCTCCACGACTGACTAAAAGCTCATCCAAAAGTTATATATAAATGGACAAAGTTTCATTACAAAATTGTAGGGTAACCAAGTTTAGATTGACTACCATTATAAAACTAGAGTGCCACATTCCACAGTTTTATTCAAATTCATGTATTATAAAATGAAAAAGAGAGGGCTAGATAGAAATCAAATTTTACAAAATTGGAGAAGTCTTCAAATATTTTTTGATGATGAATCCTATTGTTATTGTTAGCGATGCCAGACTTTCCAACCTTGATTGTTATGTTAATGCTTCTCTTTTTTGCAGAACATTTTTAAAGAATGGACTAAAATTTCTCCTCATTATCCCATGGGTTCAACAAATATGTGATGTTGGAGCTTTAATCATTGTATATGCTACTTATTTATCCATGGGCATTTCCTCATTTGTCTTTCTTTTGACTTCTTTTCCTTGCCTTGCAAAAGATATTCAACCTTAGGCTTTTCTTTGAGCATCACCTGCAATCACCAAAGGATCAACATTAGTTTTGGTAAATTTTCCTTAATAATTAATCCTTTTTTAATCCTTGGTAAGATCAAAATTTGAAAAATTTTATCATTTAGGCAAAATTTGATTTCATAATAATGCTCCCAAAGGCTTTAAGGTAACTAAAATCATCAAGTTGTTCATGCTATTTTGATTATTTTTACTGTTAGTTACAATAATGATTGAAAATGGGGTGTTAGAAAAATTTCAAAAATTACATTCTTCACTCCCCATGATAAATGAGCTTAACTCTAGAAGCTCACAAGTTTTTGAACAATTAAAACCAAAGGTCTCATTCAGAAGATGGCTAAGAAATTTTAAATTTAGAGGAAATTTTAATATAAAAGCATTAAATATAACTTGAAATTGATGAGAGGTTGGTCACAAAATCATGCATATATTTAAAGAAGCTATCCATGATGTTCTTAAAGATGTGAGGTTTGGCTCAAAACCATGATCAACAAAATTTATGCAAGTGGGTCCTCCTCAAAGCAAGCTCCTTCCATAATGTTGTTGCATAACCACTTCTATAGTTGTCTGTGGGCATCTTAGAAGTCAAATGTAGATCATGCCTTTGTTCCACAAAACACATGATTACCTTGGTTATGATCTTGCACTATACTATACAAAACCATTAGGCTCATAATTGCATGTAGTAGTGAGGTGAGTAATGAAATAAGAAGGAATTGTAGAGATTAGGACCTAAGGTACCAAACCATGTCTACAATAGGTTCTTGTGTTAATTGTGATTAAGATAACCATCATACTTATCCATCCAAAAATCAAACCAAGTCCATACCATTAACAATGACCTTCCATTGATGTGCCCCCTCTTACCTACCATCATGAGTCCACAACAACCACAAACAAATGAACATAACTCCAAAAAGAGAAGAAGGAAGGAAGGAAGGGCCTGAGTTACAGGGGGTACCTTCAGGCATGGATAACATGTCTGTCCAACCCCATAACCAGTGCTTTGAATTTCCATTACTTTTTTCCTTTAGCTTTTTTTTTCTTTTATCTTTTTTTATTTTTTTTATTTTTTCTATTTTTATTTTTTTTCTCTTTCTCTTAACTTTTTTTTTTGGAATGCACACCATGCAAATCCATGCTTCCTATTTATTGATCAATAATAGAAGTGGTGATGTATTCCATGAGTCATATGTCCTAAAAAGGAAGTCAAGAAGAGAACCCACAAATCCCTTTGAGGTCACACCCTTTGTCATTTTCACATGGTATTTCTATCTTTCTATAAGGCATAATGATCATTAACTAATTTTAGTTTTATGTGAGAAGAACCAAATTACTTTAATGATAAAGACCTATCATTTATAAAACTAGAGGGATGGATGATGTGGTCTCACTACTTTACACAATTGTTTACCCAATTATTTTGATAGCATAGGACAAAGACCCAACACATGGTTTTGACTTCTACATCATGACTAGAAATATTATTAACAAAAACATAGCAGACATTCATAAAACATAAAGTAAATTAAGGATTAAAAACTTAGAAGGAGGGTTGAATAATTTTTCCAATTTGAAGTCAAACTTGTCACACAAAACACAACAAAAATTACATGGTTCCCCAACTTGGGTAGTCCATACTCGAAGGATAGATTCCTTGCACACCTCCAAACTTTTTTTCTTCCAAAATATGGTTTAGAGAACACCATAAGCTTTACAAGATTTGAGCTTCACTATGGAGAGTTTTGTCATTGTGAAATCTCTCAACCTCGTAAGGTCCCAACAAGCTTAAAATGTGGTTTAGAGGATCTCACAACCTTTATAAAATTGAGCTCTACTTTGGAGTGTTTTGAAACCACAAAACAACTCAATCTTGCAAGATCTTGACAAGCTCAATATAGATGCCTTCTCGTAAGAAGCACATCATCCTCATAGGGTAACAAAGAAAGAGAAAGAAAAATAAGGAAAGAGTATAACTCAAATTATAGGTCCTTGTACTTTGAAGCATAATATTACAAAAAATCAAGCAAATGTTGTGACAATGAAGTACATAAGTATAATAGCATAAAATAGATAATGATAAATTTAATGTTGATAATACTTGCATAATTCCCAAGAATTTGAGGTCTTCATATAGTCTCAGAGTTTCCAAAAACACCTTAGAATTCATGCGATAGCTATCCAATGGCTATTATAGATGTTTCCTTCAGAGTTGAAATGTCTACTTGAGTTCTACCTCAATTCTAGAGAGACATCACCTTGAAGAATGGGATGTCTCTTAGGAGATGTCTCTAGGGAGATGTCTACTCTACATAGGAGACATCTACTATTTCTTTAAGATGTCTTTCTATAATTTCTTTCTTCTCAGTTGAGATGTCTACTGGAGATGTCTTCTCAACTATTAAGCTCTATGATGAGCGACAAGGCACCCCTATGCCCAACCATACGAATACGAGCATTTCACACACGATTCGGTCGAATTCCAATGACTAAGTGCTTATGCGCCTTTGTGAAACAAGGATGGGTTGGTTGATCATTGTCTTCCCAAGCTTACCTATATGTCATGATTGTATGGTTAAGTAAGCTTGAGGCAGATGATTTTTATAGCTTTTATGTTTTTATTTCCTATGCTAATAGGGAAAGAGAGATAACTAGGTGACTAATTTAACTTAACTACTCATTAACAAAGTTCTAACTAATCCTAGCATAAGCATCCATTCCCACTTGCCGTACACATCTTGAACTAGTGCAACACTATTGAGATTACGAAACGCTAATCATTATTGGGTTACCAAGCATTACATGCATGCTTGAAGTGGTTGTTCTTGTGTAATTTAATGATTTGCTTAATTGATCAAAATGAATTGCTATGCTAATAACAAAAATGTAAAGTGCATAAAATAAAATAAATGCATAAGAAAATAAACCTCAAGTGCTACAAGGATAAATGAAAGAGCTTGTCTTTATTTCTATACACAAGGTGTGCTCAAGTATACAATGCTTGAATAAAGATCTATCCACACTTAGACCTCTTACTATGAGCACTTGGAAAATACTCTAACTTTTAAACAGATTGTAAGAGTTTCACTACTTGACTACTAAAAGACTTCCCTCAATTGTGCACCTAGGCATTATATTTATAGGCTTGGGAGCAACTACTCTAATAATTAGAGTAACCACTCTAATAATTAGAATAACTGCTAAAGCAACTACTAGAGTAACCACTCTAATAATTAGAGTAACTACTAGAGTAACCACTAGAGTAACTACTCTAATAATTAGAATAACTGCTAGAGTAACCGCTCTCATCATACCCCCATGACTGAATGAAAACTTGCCCTCAAGTATAGAAGAAAACAAACAAGTTCTTTACAAAATATTGGGAAAGTATGGGATTATTGACTAACTGACAACTAACAGTGGAATGGGATGATAAACTCAACATACCTAGTGAATGGATCAATAAGCATATTACAACATTAGTGTTTATGACCATTGTGGTGAACACTCATACATAAATGACATCTAAGCCTTTATTTGGCAGCTTGTAGAGAACGAGAGAGAAAGAAAATGAAACATGTTGCCATCAATGCTAAGATTGTGCCTTCCATTGTTTATCCATAGCCACGCCACTGGACTTACTCCTTTCGTAAATGCTCCCATTCTAGTCCATCCTGAGTGCTTCCTCCAAGCTTAGTCCATTGTTTGTATGATCACCATCTACACACATAACACAGTCACAAATGAGCAAGGATAGATAAACCACAATGTAGTTGATACCTTGCCTCGATATGAAGCGCATTAGTTGAGTTGTGGTTATGGAAAAAATTGGTTCGGAGATTTATCATAGGTGACTACCCAAGGTGTAGGGGTTAGGTGAATAGGAAAATGGAGAAAATTAAAAAAATTTTGCCAGGGCCTCCATGACTAAGAGTGAACCTCCAGTAGCTATAAGATGGAAAAATATGAGGAACAAGAAAGATGGGAAAAAATAACAATGACAACGCCAATAAAATGGATGTCATGGATGGGGATGAAACAAGATATGATTGATTGTAGAAAATGTTTAAGGAAAAGAACTTAACAATTGCACCAAAAAGAAATGCCAGTGGGTCCTCCCCAAAGCAGGCTCATGCCTTTTATGCCTTGACAAACCCACAAACCAAAGAGTCTGTAGGCTCTAGGAATGTCATTTGGAAGCGAGAGTTAAAAAATTATCCACAAGAATTCACCAAAGAAAAATAATACATCAACCCAGAACAGACTAATGATAAAATCAGCAATGAGGTGGAAAATGGGAAGAAAGATGGAGAGGAGAGAATGGAATGGAATGGAATCCCAAGAACAAGGTTGTGTAAAGCCCCTTGTGTATTTCATGGTTAAGATGACTGAGTAGAACTTCATCTCAAATCCAGACTCAAACCAACCACATTCAGTGACCTTGTAGCAATACACCTAGCCAATCCATCCTCTTGAAGCAACAAGAATGCATTCACAAAGAGTGACCACCATCCCAAGGAGAGCGAGATGGAAAAGCAGGAAGTGAGAAAGGGCCTTAGTTAGAGGGAACCTTCAAGCATGGGTAACATGTATTTCCAATTTCATAACCAGTGCTTGTAGCCCATATTGCTTTATTATGTCTAAGGGGTATGCTTTGAATTCTCACTTTTCTCCTTTTTTTTTTTTTTTTTTTGCGTGAGAACCACACAATGCAAAGACCTATTTTTATCACTCAGCTTCTTGATTTTTGAACAATGTTAGAATGGCGGAAAATCCAAGAAACAAGCATCCAAGCATCCAAGAGAATGACCAGCACAAATGCATCGAATCCCCTTGAAGTCATACCCTTTTCATCCTTTGAGTCTTTCCTTGGTTTGAAAAGTACCTAGCCACCAATTCATTAATAAATTTACTTAGAAAAAGGGGACTGTATAGTTCCAAGCCAAAGGAGACCATAGAGTTGTATGGATGAGTGGATGGCATGGACTCATTGCTTGTTTTACCAAAAGAACCATACCTTAATATCAGCATCATAATTCAAAGGTAAAAACCAAACATTAGCAATTAATATGATATAATGCAATCCACCATCATGAGCACTTATTGGATGATGAATTAAAGTAAATCAAGCAAACAAAGAGATAGTAAAAACATGAATGATGGTGTAAAACAAAATAAGAAAAGTTGGAAAAATGTGTAAAACAAAAATTCAAAAATAATTGAGGGCCTAGAATAGTTAGCATAGGTGGCCATGTCCCCCACAACTGAGTTGGAAGGAGGAGATCCAAAATAGTAAGCAAGGTTGTCCATCAATAGAGGTAGCATGTGTACTAGCTATCCTAAGCTCATGGAAAGGTTTGGTTTGTTGCACATTGACCAACCATTTCTTGTCTAGGCTCTTAGGTTTGTATATTGTCATGGCCCTTGAAGAAAAAGTTGCATAAATAATATAAGGTCCTTCCCACAGTGTTTGAAATTTAGTACGTTGTGACACATGTGTGGGATTCCAATAGATAACCTTTACTCCTGGTTGATATTTAACTTTCCTAATCCTTAGGTCATGACATTATTTATTAAATGCCTTGTGCAACTCGTTAGATGACAAGGCAACTAGTCAATTTTCATCTAGCAAGTTAAGGATTACTAACCATTGTTTCTATGCTAGATCAAGGTCAAGGTTGAGGTCAAATGTAGTGGATAGTATATGGAGCTTAGTTTGAATAAGAAGTGTTGGTAATTTACCGTACACTAACTCATAGGGAGAGTAGCTTGTAGGGAGTTTCCATGTGGAGAAGTATGCCTAAAGAGCATAATTTAGTTTAGTGCTCAATCTCACCTAAACTTCCTAATGGTTCTTGTCAATATCTTCATAATCTCCCTATTGGTGATTTCTGCTTGACCGTTCACTTGGAGGTGGTATAGTATAGTCAATTTATGCTCAACCCCTAAGCATTACATTAATTTCTAAAAAGTTGCACATGTGAAGTATGTACCATGGTTTGAAATATGTGCACACGGCACACCAAACATGTTTATGATTTGTTGTTGAACAAATCGTGTAGCTATAGATGATGTACAATCCTTAATAGTAGCTACTTTTGCCCATTTAGTTAGGTAATCAATAGTAACAATGATATAGGCTTTTCCATTGGACATTGGTATAATTAGCACCATAAAATTAATTCCCCAAATGTCGAAGGGTTCTAATGGTTGGATCCATTATTGTGGACCCTCCATTCTAGCAATAATTCCCCCATCACGTTGATAGTGCTCACAAGATTGGACGAATTGATTGACGTCTCGAAACAATGTAGGCCAATAATATCCTGCAAGCAAGATCTTGACGGCTGTTCATCTCCCAACATAATGACCCCCACAAGGACCCTCATGAGCATCTTGGAGATCTCATAGTTAATCTATATCAAGAATACACCATCGAACCAAGCCATCGGGACACACTTTGTAAAGTTGGCTATTGATTTCCATAAAGTACTAGGCTTGGTAAAGAAACTGTCATTTATTCTTAAGGTTTAACTCTTGTGGTATTTGTTGGGTGAAGAGATAGGTAAGAATGCTACTATACTAGTTTGTCTCCATGGGTGATTGATTATTCACTACACCAACAAAGAGGAATTTATGAGGAAAATAATCAAAAATTGAATACTCATCCTCTTTTTTGTCCCATCGCAACCGAGATAAATGATCAACAACTACGTTCTCGGTGCCTATATGATCGATCATCGTAAGATCGAATTCTTGTAAAATTATAAGCCATCATATGATATGAGGGCTTACCATTAGCTTATTAATGAGGAACCTTATTACACTATGATCAGTATGTATATATACTTTATATCCCAATACATAGTATACAAAATTTTCTACTGCAAACACTACAACCATTAATTCTTTCTCTGTGGTAGTGTAGTTAAGCTATGCACCAGTGATACTTCTACTTGCACAGTAGATGTAATAAGGATGCTTCTAGTCATCTAACTATGTAAGTATGACTCCTAAGGCATATTTGGATGCATTAGTCATGATATGGAATGGTTTGAAATAGTCAGGAGCTTATAGAATGGGTGTTTCTACTAGCTTCTATTTCAAAGTTTGAAAAGCTAATTCACATTCCCTAGTCCACTCGAAAGGTATGTCATTTTTCATTAATTCCACTAATAGTTTGGAAACCTTTGAAAAGTTCTCAATAAATCTCCTATAGTAGCCCGTATGTCCAATGAATGATCAAATATCTTTGACAATTTTCAGTTGATAGGTAATTCCTTGGATAACTTTGATTTTCTCAAGGTCTACTTCTATCCCTGTGTGTGAGATTTTGTGCCCTAGTACTATGCCCTCTTAGACCATTAAATGGCTTTTCTACCAGTTGAGCCTCAAATTGGTTTCTACACATCTTTTTAACACTTGCTCTAATCGATCCAAGGCTTGATCAAAGTTTGCTCCATAGGTGGAGAAATCATCCATAAAGACTTCTACACCATTACCTATCTGCTATTGGAAGATGCTTAGAACTAGTCGTTGAAATATTGTAGGGGCATTACACAAGATAAATGGCATCTATTTGTATGCAAATGTTCCCCAAGGACTAGTGAACATAGTCTTGGCTTGGTCTTCTAGGACTATTTGTATTTGATTATATCCACTATATCCATCTAGAAAGCTGTAGTAGTGATGCCCTACAATGGTTTCTAAGACTTGGTCAACAAATGGCAATGGAAAGTGATCTTTGAATGTTTCCATACTTAGTAGCCTAAAATCTATGCACACCCTCCATTTACCTCCCTTTTTAGGCACAATAACTAAGGGGCTAACCCATTCGCTATCAAAAATGGGGTATATGAACCCAACCTTGAGAAGTTGTTCGATTTCGTCCTTGACTACTTGCTTCAGCTTTGGGTTCAAACACCTCTACGATTTTTTTTGAGGCTTCCTGGAGGGGTTGGTGTAATCCTATGTTGGCATATCCTAGGATCTATTCTAGTTAATTCAGGATATGACTAAGCAAAGGCTTTTGACCATCTATTGATTACCTGTAGTAGTTCTTCTTTCTGTTAAGGAGCAAGCTTAGCGTTGATAATTACCGGCTTTTTATTTTTAAGGAACGTGTATTCCATACTGATGGGCAATGGTTTCATCTTGAGGGGCTCCTACTTAAATTTCTCAAGGATTTCCAGCTTCCCCCAGTTGACATTTTCAAGGTTAAGACTTGGAAGTTGGTGGTGGTAAACTTGCTCTAATGCATCTATGCTATCGATGTAAGCGTAAGTCCAACCCTTAGTTGATTCTATGCATATGAGTGAACTACTTTCTTGATCAACTATTAGCCACTGGGTGCCTTCCTATTGTGTGGCTACTATATATAGGCATCTTTGTATGTTGATCACTTGTGCACACTAATTGCATGAAAGCAATGTTAAACTTTGCACAAATCATAACCTCTACATGCAATTACACCCTATGTCACTATATGCTATGAACGAAACTTTATTCTTCTTGATATTTTTAAATGTATTTTCCTTTGATATTTCTAGAGAAAGATCACAGATTCCTAGGCATGCATTTATGGTGCTTAGCCATGCTCTTCCCATTATGATTGGAAAGTCCCCCTTACTGTTGTTCACCTAAATCACTAGGAAGTCAGTTGGGTATGACCACCCACAAACAGTGGTAACAATGTCTTCCACTAGTCCAAATGGAACAGTGATGGACTGGTTGACCAACTCTAGATGGATGATGCTCTTTTTCAATGGAGGTAGGTTCCAGGCCTTGTACATTTCTTGAGAAATCAAGTTGACACTGGAACCTAAATCCAAAAGAGCCTTGCATGACGCATTTCCAAAAATTTGTAAGTATATCAGAGGACTCCCAAGATCAAAGAATTTCTTGGGAAGCTGGTTAGCTTAGATCCAATTGGTGACAACATGTGTTAGCATGACCATATGTGTTGAGTGCAATGGTTGAGTTGAAGAAGGCTCCAAAGTTTTGATTGATACTAAGGCATCTAAGGAATCAGCTGCTTATGATTGCAAGGGCTTGGTTCATTTGTTGGTTCTAAAGAAAGGTGTTTTCTTCATGTGGTTGTTGGAACCAATAGTAGGTTGAGAGTTAACAGCCCTTGTGGCATTACGTTGCTGCAGCTGGGTAGGGATTTTACCCTGCATAGCTTGAGCAAGTGGTAGTGGAGCTATTGGTGGAAGAGATGTGGCCAGATGAGAAGGATGATATGCTTGTGGAATATCACCCCTAGAAGAGGGAGTCCCACAATACCTACAGACTTGGTAGTGAGGTTGAGGAGTGATGTGACCAGTAGAGTCACGTGGGGAGATTGGCTGCTGCATGTAATATCCATACGGGTCAAGTTGCTAGTAAAGATATTGTTGCCTTGGTGGTGGGATTCCCCATGATTGTGGGTGCTACCACTATTGATATTGCTCAATCAACTGTGGTGGAGTTTCACTTGGATAATACAATAAGGGTTGGTGGAACTATCTTGGGTTACCTTAGGGGTCAGGTAACCTTCGGGGTGCTTGCCATTTGTTCAATCGTGGGTTGAGTGCATACACCCTAAACTCTTGCAAACGTGAGATTATAGGGCAACATCCCTTAGGATGGTCATATTGACATATTTCACATCCACTATC
The DNA here is from genome assembly GCA_015680685.1 of Gnetum montanum. Classification (NCBI taxonomy): domain Eukaryota; kingdom Viridiplantae; phylum Streptophyta; class Gnetopsida; order Gnetales; family Gnetaceae; genus Gnetum; species Gnetum montanum. The sequence continues at coordinate 407,310 of MNCI01022151.1, read as the reverse complement.
ATTGTCTATTTCCAACTCCACAACCTCTTCAATGATGACAACTTTGCCCTTACCCTTGCTACGTGGATGTTCAGCCTCTTTCTTTTTTCTTTTCTCACTACCTTGCTCTTTAGACTCCTCTACTATTTTAAGAATAGTTTGAAATCTATTGTCTAGGGAATCCCACATTTGGTCTACATTTGCTGAAACTTCTGAAGTCATCTTTTAGAGAGGCAAATTTTTCCTATTCACCATCTCTTCGAGTGGTGACTCTTCTTCATCCTCACAAAATCTTACTCCCCTCTTCCGAAGGGAAGGATCTCAGTTATACTCTTCCACACTTTCTCTCTTCCATAGCTCACCTTCTTCCTTAGCAACTTGCTCCAATAGTCTTTGAATTTGATGGAACCTAAGCTCGAATAGTCTTCCTTAGGCATAAGTCCCAAGGGTTCTTCTTGTTTCATGCCTAAGCCCATCCACGAGATGGTGTAATTGATCCCTTTGTGAATAACCATGGCTAGGACAATAATGTAACAGTGCATAGTATTGGTCCATGGCAGCATCCAAGGGTTCATGTCCTCCTTGTTTCCAACCTTGGATTTGCTTTTGCAAGTTAGACACTTGGGAGTACGTTTGGTACTTGTCATTAAATAGTTCTAGCATAGTACTCCACCTACGAACGAATTTCGATTCTAAAGACCAATACCAGCTTTTCCCTTCTTTAACTAATGTCCATGGGAACAACTTAAGTTTTTGCCATTCATTCTCTATGTTCTGTAAGGCACATGCATCATGGAATGCTTGTAAATGATTCTAAGAATCAAAGTTGTATCCCCCTTCAAATCGTGGAATATTTTTCATATCTAATCTCTTGATCCTACTATCTTTATAATGCCTTGTTGGAATTGTAACAACCTTAGTTATGTCCAACATACTTTGAGCAGCGAGTAGGGGTTCATCGTGATCGTCTCGTCCATGGTGTCTATGATGCCTATGTTGTTCCCTACTCTCCCTTCTTCTATGTCGTAACTCTCTAAAGTGCCCTCGTTGTACCGTCCGAAATCGTCGGTCTCCAGCTAGAATGAAACAGAAACCTAGAGATCTCTGGACACGCACAGAAGATCCTACCTTCGCTAGAGGAAGAGCTGGAATTAACGAAGGTAGAGTACCTTGAGTGGTCTGCACGCGAATTAGGTAAGGATTTCCCCGAACGTACACCAATATACTGTACGCTGGGTTATATGTAAACAGCGTAACGAATGTAAAACAGAGCCTAAACATACAAGAACGTAAATAGTAAACATGCAACAATGAATGAACAACTGTAACAGATTTTAGCAAAGAAATGTAGCAATATTATTGCGAAATGAGAGTTACAATGCACCGATCTAACATAGTTGTGACTCTGACAANATGTAGCAATATTATTGCGAAATGAGAGTTACAATGCACCGATCTAACATAGTTGTGACTCTGACAAAAGGTGGACGAATAGCCCCGGTGGATGCAGGGATGACTGTGTGCTAGGTTCAACTATAGGCATAGCGTAAAGGCTATATGCTCAGCGTGCAGGGTCGAGATCCAGAATACAGGGTTTTTGCTCTGGTTTGTTAGCATCTCTGGTTCTTTTTTTTTCTCTGGTTTTTGCTCAAAAATTGCCAACCCTTGTCTAATGAAAAATTGGGATTTTTATACGAGTTTTGACGTTAGGCGTGTGTCCAAGAGGGGATGATTGGCTGCAGGGTGCTGGACTTTCGGGTTGGGTGACATGTGGCGCATTGACCGAGTGCAAAAGAATGAAATTTTACAAGTGTACAGCGTGCCACACACCAGCGTATACTGCTGTATGCCGGCGTATACCGCTGTACGCCAGCGTATACATGCTGACCTCAGCGTACAAACTTGATGGAACAAAAGAGATTAGTCTTCCTTTGGATTTGAATTCGGATGCCATGAGGATGCTGCCTGTAGATGTTCAGCTTGGTTGACCCTGAGCTAACACGACTCTAGAGAGCTTGGATTGGTTTACGTTGTGCTGCACACTGGTCACGCACTTTCTACATGTCGGGCATATATGTTGTGGATGCATGCTATGCGTATACGCTGTATCTGCTAGGCGTATATGCTGGACGTGCAGAATGTGCATGCTCAACGTATGGACTCCAGTATGCATGACTTCAACACCTGATGATTGCTCTGTTCGTGTGAGTTGATGCCTTGTACCAAATCTTGCTCTGAAGTGCTGCTTCCATGCCGTCTTTGGGGATTACATGCCAGGCGTATACGTCAGTCATACATACCGAGCGTACATGTGAGGCATGTACACTGGGCGTGTACATTGGGCGTATACGTTATGAATGCATACTTGGGCATATACGTTGGCTGTATACACTGAGAATGCATACTTAGTGATGATTAAGTATTTTGAGCTCCGAAGTTGCCATGTTTAATAGCAGATGTTGTCGTGGTCATTGGCGGGTCCCAGGGAACTGCTCCTCGTTGAGTCCAACTCTGCTTGAAGCTGTCTGTGGACCCCTCAAGCTTTAGTCATGCCAAGGAATGTCATGAATTAGCTCGATTCTTGTTGGAAAAGTACTAAGCTCATAATTTTTTGCTATTTCATTGGCCCTTCTTTGTTGACGCTTGGAGGAATCAACCCAAGAAGCGTCGACAAAGAAGTGCAAAACACCACAAGAAACTTGATAGAGACATTATCCTGTGCCACCTAGGTAGATGTTATCGTACCATGTTCAATAGTACATAGGATTGGGGAAGTGAAATTTGTATTTGATAGGGAAATGAAAACTGTTCAGATTGGTAACCAATGAAGGGCTCGTGGCGTGATGAAAGGGATGTCCGAGTATGTATGCGGATCATGCTTATCTTCTTGGGATCAAAACATGATGTGTACGTCCTTTGGTGGTACAAGACTCTTGCTTAGTGTTCTAGAGGACTTGTTGGCAAAACCAAAGCCACGTGATGATGTGTTGCGTCCTTTGGAGGAACAGGGCCCTTGTTTAGTGTTTAGGGGGAACCTGTTGGCGGAGAGCCAAAGCCATGCAACAGGATGTTACTTGATTGTTTTAGACATGAGAGTTTGCTTTCGAGGCAGCTACCATCCCGTTTTGTGTTTTATGTGGGAAGGGACAATGTTTTTTTTTTTTTTGCACATGCTCAAATGCCATGTTGTGGGTTTCAATCGCCTAAGAGTGGTGTAGTATGCAATAGTATGTTCAATGTTTTGGGCTGTACTAGGTGTGTTCGAGATGTAACCAAGTAGGAGATGTTGAGAGATAGGTGAGACATGTAACAGGAGGTGTACTAGTGAATGGCTTGATTTAGTCTTGCCATGTGCGTTGTGAACAACGTCTCACCTTGCTGCTTATGACGAAGTGCATTCTTGTTCGAACACCTCTGAGTGTCATCCTGCAAACACAACTCCAAGAAGATAAGAAAACCGTGAGTGAGTAAGCAAGCTTAGACTTAAACAGCTACTGATGAAACAAAGGCACCGGATGAGATTTCAGGCACTGTATATGAATAGCAGCAATGTTGTTAGGATTGGCTGATGGCAAGCGATGCAGCGGCTCTGGTGAAGTTAGGATGCAGCCACAGATCAGGGTACTAAAGAGAAAATTGCCAGTTTATAGTCATAGCTGACTATCATGGGTTAGTTTTATGTCATGACCCGTTGGACATTTCCCTTTTAGCATCGTGGTGGACGATACATTGCCAATTTCTAGTCGTGGCGGACCATGAAGAGGCAGACCAGTTTATAGTCTTAGCGGACTCTAGTGAATGCGACTGTGGCAGTTTACTGTCGTATCGAATAAGTGTTAGTTTATTGTCATTGCAAACATTCTATGGTATCAGTTTACCATCATGATGCCAGGACGAGTTGTGGTATCAGTTTACCATCATGATGTTAGGACGAGCTATGGTATTAGTTTACCATCGTGATTCCAGGAAGAGCTGTGGTATCAGTTTACCGTCATGATTCCAGGATGATCTGTGGTATTAGTTTACTGTCGTGATTCCAGGATGAGAGTGTACCTGAGTCCAAGCTCAAACGTGGAATGGTTTCAAGAACAAGCGATTGGTCGGATTTGCAAGCTCATTCCCTTCCATGTCAACTAACTTGAATGCTTCGTTGTCGTATACTTTGGTTACCAAGTAGGGCCCTTCCCAGTTGGCTGAGAATATGTCCGGATGTTCCCGAATGATCTTAAGTATAAGGTCACCTTCCTTGATAGGGCACTTATGAACGTTGTGTCGATGGCATTGTCATTGTCATTTTTGGTACCATTCAATCTAATCGAGGGCACGTATGCGTTCCTCCTCCACCGAGTCCAAGTCAACAATGCATAGATCATTGTTTTGCCCATTGTCGAGGAGTCCGAAGAGAGTGATCCTTAAAGATGATACCTATAATTCTAATGGTAAAACAGCTTCAGAACCATAAACAAGACTATATGGCGTTTTACCTGTGGAAGTCCGATGCCTAGTACGGTAAGCCCACAGTGCGTATACTAGCTGCTCGTGCCATTTTTTCTTACTTTGGGTAAGCATATTTTTAAGTACTATGATGATGGTTTTATTTGTGGCTTCTGCTTTCCCATTGCTCTGAGGGTAGTAAGCGGATGAAAATGAGTTTTTGATCCCTAGGCTTTCACAGAAAGTTTTGGTTTCAACATTGCTGAATTGTGGCCTGTTATCGGTGATGATGGTCATGGGGATGCCAAAATGGGTCACAATATTTTCAAGAATGAAGTTGCATACGTGTTTAGATGTGATTTTTCTAAGGGGAACAGCTTCTACCCACTTTGTGAAATACTCTGTCGTGGTTATGATGAAGCTATGCCCTGCAGAAGATGAGGGTGGTATTGGTCCAATAAGGTCCAAACCCCACTTTTGAAAAGGCCATGTGATTTGTGCTGTATGCAACTCATTTGGTGGGACATGAATCAGATTACTATGTCTTTGACAGATACTGCATGTTTTAGCCTTGGAAAGACAGTCATACTCCATGTGTGGCCAATAATAACCTAAGCATCTTATTTTCATTGCCATTGCTTTAGGTGCTATGTGTCCTCCGCATAGTCCGTCATGTACTTGCTCAACGATGGTTTGGGCATCAGCTCTACCAACGTATGTTAGTAGTATTCCTTCGTAAGATCGATGACACAATGTGTCCCCTACTAGTGCATATTGTCGAGAACGCTTTCGTACCGTGTCTTTTTGTGCATTCGTTAAATGCTGCGGTGTTTCACTGCGTAGAAGGTACTCTTTTATGTCTTCATACCATTCTATCGCATGTGTTGTATTAACGGATGCAATTGGTAATGTATCAAAAGCATCGGTTATGGGTTTAGCACAACTAATTATGGAGCTTGGCAACGTATGGAACATGTCAAGTGATATGTTTAGCGCTAGCGTGGCCAGTGCGTCTGCAATGGCATTGTCGTTTCTGGAGACATGTTGCACGTCCATGTTTTCGAATTACCTCATTAAGTGTTTGGCTAAGTCACAGTATGGTTGTAAATGTTGCGCTTTGCATATATAAATATCTGTGACTTAGTTCAAAACTAGTTGTAAGTCTCCCCTGACCACTAGTCGTGTGATGTATGAAGCTAGTGTTGCCATGAGACCTCTAAGGAGACCTTCGTACTCTACTATGTTGTTGGTACAGTGAAAGTCGAAATGATAAGCAAAGGGTCAAATCTCCTAGGAGGGATAGGTGATGATGGCGGCGGCACTTCCTCCTCGAGAGGTGGATGCTCCATCAAAGTTCAAAATGACGTCGTAGTCATTGGGTACTATGTCTATTGCACTCACATTTTCATCAGGGAACTCTGGCTCTATCGTTGCTTGATCATTCATTGGTGACGCAGTCATTTGATTCACTATGGCTTGACCCTTAACTGATGATTGCGCTATGTAGTGTAGCTCAAACTCAGCTATCATGGCTATGATTGTGTCATCCGTTGATGTTGAGGCTATCTAGCGTTTGTTGAGGCTATGATTATGTCGTCTGTTGATGTATCTAAGTTGATGGAATTTATGTCGATTTCTCTTATGATCTTTCCATATGGTCCATCGATGATCAAGGGTGTGGATAAATGTTGACAATCCATCGGCCTTACTTCTACCAATAAATAGAGGGCAGAATGAGCTAATAGGTGTTGTTCCATGTTCTTTGGTAATGTAAATCACGTGTACATGTACGACGGTGGTTTATCGTCGCACCGAGACGCATGGCAGTTTAAGGCCTTACCAGGCTGTGTGTGGTAGTTTAAGGCCTTACCAGGCCGTGCATGGTAGTTTAAGGCCTTACTGGGCCATGTGTGGCAGTTTAAGGCCTTACCGGGCCGTGCATGGCAGTTTAAGGCCTTACCGAGCCGTGTGTGGCAGTTTAAGGTCTTACCGGACCATGTGTGGAAGTTTAAGGCCTTACCGGGCCGTGTGTGGTAGTTTAAGACCTTACTGAGCTGTGTGTGGCAGTTTAAGGCCTTACTAGGCCGAATGTGTGATTTGACGATGCCCAGTTGCTGTATGTTCAGCGCGGGCATCCGAAGTTGGTTTACGAGGGAATTAGCACGTAGTAGTGTTCATTTTGTCGTCATTTGGTTTTATATATTTCCCGTATTTTGTATTTTGAATAATTTTGATTAAAATTAAATAAAATAACATAAATAAAATAAAAAAAGTCAAGGCAGTGGCAGTGGCGGCAAGGTTAGTGCGGTGCTATATATAGCGTAAGGCTGTCAGTTGTCAGAAGCACCGTGAACTTGAAGCAAACCGGAGCATGAGCGTAAACCTCAGCGTAAGCGTAGAAGCTCAAACCCCAGCGTAAGCATAGAAGCTCAAACCCAGCATAAGCATGAGCGTAGAGGCTCAAAATTTAGTGTAAGCATGAGCGTAGAGGCTTAAACTTCAGTGTACAGGGTTCAGCTCGGCATGCAGGTTCAAACCCCAGTGTAAACCTATCAGTTTCAGCGTGCAGGACGTTGGAATGGGTAAGGGCAAGGAGGTAGAAGGACAGGGGAGGAAGGGGCCTAACTTGACTTTCATGGAGGAAAGTGAGGCCATGTTGCAGTGTTTGCCTAGGCCAAGGGTTCCATCATGGCCTGGATCGGCACACAAGTAGGCTCTAATCCTGCCTTTGTTAACTGTTTTTCATCTGTACTTGTTATCTGGTGTACATAGTCTCGGCAACATAGACAGTTTTGGTAGCATAAAGGGCCTGTACACTGAGTGTAGGTCCGCAGCGTAGAGGGTTTGTATAGCGTAGAGGGTCTGTACGCTAAGCGTAGAAGGTTTCCACAGTGTATGGCGTAGACGATTTCCACAGCGTATAGCGTAGACGGTTTTCACAGCCTATAGCGTAGACTATTTTCACGGCGTATACGCTAAGCGTAAACAGTTTTTTCTTTTCAGGCAGCGTATATCGTAGATTGTTTTCACAGCATATACACTAAGCGTAAACGATTTTTTCTTTTCAGGTAGCGTATGCACCGAGTGTAAACAGTTTGTTGAAAACATTTTGTTGATAGCGTATACGTTGAGTGTAAACAGTTTGTTGATAGTGTATACGCTAAGTGTAAATGTTTTGTTGATAGCATATACACCGAGAGTAAATAGTCTGTATTTTTCTTCAACATGGAATGTCGTTTCTATATTTCATTTTGGTATATAGTTGATTTATCATGGCACTTTGATTATTTGTAGGGATCCTGAACCTTTCCTACTAGTGGTTGAGTTGGTTGGCGTGTTGGCATGGTTCGGGCCCCTTGAAACTGATGAACCTACCCATGATCTGACCGTTGATAACAATGAGGTATGGTTCAGGGAAGGGGCCTATGAATTCCTTGCTTTCATCCTAGACAAATTCAAGGTAGTGATTTGGTCCCACCTAAGTGAACAAGTGGCGCGAAGCGTGCTTGAAGCGATCTTGCCAGGATCCTCAAATGGCATCATGGTCTTCATGATTGACATTGACGAGGAACCTCTTGTGATTGAGGAAGGTCCCTCTGAAGGGCCCAGATCCACTCGTCCATTATCGCATGTGTGGGACCTATTCCCACGAGGGCTTGACTACCTCAATAACACTTTTTTTTTGGCTGCTCGTGTGCACACATTATTCTAGAACCCTCCTGGCATGGTGTACAGAGTAGAGAGGTAAGATCCTTTAGTTCGTCATTTCTATTTTTGTCGTTTAGTGTTTGCTCCTGTTCTGACGATCGTCCTTTTGTAGGCCCCAAATTGACAAAGATGGGATATGCATCGATGATAATGGGCTTGCATTGGCTCATACCACTCTAGATACCTTCATGGCAGGTCCCACCCTGTGCGGAGCTGTATTGGCTTAGACCAAGGGTGACATTGTGCATTTTCATAAGCAATTTTCCAGGGTGTTTGCACATTGCATAGCTCGTGGGTGGCTGCATGGAGATTGGTCACGTAATGGACCAATTTTCCCTCGTGATGCTGACTTGGGTTCTAGCACCTTGAAGTCCACAACTGAAGGTAAGTGATGACATTTCCTAGATGCCTTTGTGTGTTTGTTTGACCGCTGGTGGTCATACTGATGTGATGGTTTCAAATTGTGTTTACAGTTAATGTCCCCCCCAGCGGGGACCCTGTTACGATAGGGTGAACTGAAAGTACCCTGTCAATAAAGTTTGGGGAGATCAGTAAGGCATAGCAGTGGTTGAACACCAATGCCCCGCTGTCTATTGTCCGTTGCTTGGATGACACCGACCTCATGGAGTTATTTACAACCCTGAACCCTGATGTGTCCATAGCTAAAATGATCGAGATTGTTGATTCATTCGACAAGTCTATCTCCTACTACAACACCCATATTAAGGGTGTCAAAATAGTTTTCCATCTGTCAGCCGAGTTCTTTTCAGACCTATTCGGTGTACCGACAGATGGCGTAAATGTGGTTTTGGACAGGACGCAGAAAGAGCTTCATATGGTGCGTGAGCTAGAAGACTAGTTGGGCATTGTTAAGGGCTCCAAGGGATTCTCTATGCAGGGGACGTCGAAGGTGGTGGAAGTTAATGAATTATATCCCCTGTTTCGGGCACAGGTGTTTCCTAAATCCCTGTCCCAGGTGAGGAGTCTTGGGGTGGAAGTTATTCGCATCATGCGAACCATTTTAGAAACCAGGATGCGTTATAATTGGGCTCAATTTTTGTTGTCGGGCCTTCATAAGGAGATAGTGCAATTGCGTTCAAACGTTGAGGTGTAGTCCCATTTTACATTTTCATTCTTCACAGGCTATCTATGTCGCTTGGCCGAGTTTTTAGTGGTTCGTGCGGATAATAAATATGTTCTACGAGATCATACTCAATTATCTCGCTCGTGGATTAATCATTTGTTCGAGACAGCCGAGCCCCAAGATGCACCTGAAGGGATTGATGAATCTGTGTCCATCATGACAGAAGGGTCATCTAGTACTTCAATCCATACATGTGACAGTGTGGGGTTGGAACCAAATGATGTGCCCTATACTACAAAGAGAGCTGAACATGTCATCAAGGAGCCCATCGGGAAAGCCAAGTCGAAGCTCCCAAAGCGTGAACGCTCAAAAGAGGTGGCCTCAAATGTGGAAGAGCCAAGGGTGAAGCGAATACGGTTCAAAATGCCTATTCGAGGTAAGTAAGCTTGGCGCACTTATTGCATTGTCCTTTTCGTCTTATTCATATTTTTCATTTTGACTGCTTACATGAGACTAATGCCTTCAGACTTGACTCGGGAAGTGAGGAGACAGGAGTTAGAGACCATCATCGAGGAGGAGGAAGCTACAATGGACTTAATAATTGAGGAGGAAGAGGTCAGAAAAGATCAGGTAGAAGGGAAGAAAGAGCTAGCAGAAAACACCACGGAGACAGAACTGGTGGATGACCAGGGTCGTGTTGATGAAATGTTCAATAGCTTCCTTAAGGGAAGATTGGACCTTGGTGACCCTCCAAACTTGGAAGGGGTCAGAGAAGACGGTATGTTTCCTTTTGTTTTATTGTGTTGCTTGGTGAATCATTGTTTCTATGGTGTTTTACTTTAATGTTTTTATCCCTTTCAGACGAAGGTAGGATAATTCCTACGATGTGGTTGGAAGTGCCTATGAAGGTGGTTCCCCCTGAAATGCCCCCTGAGGCTAGTCCACCTTGTAGACCATTTTCTTGGACCGAGATGTCAAGTAAAATGGATTTCGTGACCAGTATCATCGATGAGGTGGTCGAATGTATTCAGGAAGCTCATCCTAAGATAGGTACAAATGTTTCGAGCCTTTTGCAGCTTTCGAGTTTCACACCCCTTTTTTATCATCTAATGTTTAATGCCCGTTCTTTTTGTGTGCATAGGAGCCAAGCTAAAGTGGGATCCATCTGAGACCATTAGCATTGAAAGTTTGCCTGCACTACCCCCAGAAGTTAAGCAGATACCAAGGCTGGTCTATGACAAGGTGGTTGAAGGTCTTGTACATAACGCCAAATCACTTTGGACCTGTAGGCGTTCCATTGAACAGTTATGGTTGCAAATCCAGGCAAAGGAAAAAGAAGTTTCTGAGTTATCAGTTGAACGCGATGATCTCAAGGCTCAGTATGAGTTTGCCTCAGCTAGGCAATCAGGTGATCATTCTTGGAGAACTTTTGAGATCACTTATACTAGATATTGGAACTTGCTCAATCGCCACGCATCACTGACTCGAAAACTAGCAAAGCGTAAGGCCCAGGTAGATCTACTGAACCTCAAGTGCCAGGATTGGAAGGCTTTCGCTTCCAAGGTGCGTAAGTGGGGTCAAGATGAGAAGAACCACAAGCACCATTACAAGAAATCATTGAAGGAAGTATCCATAGAAAAGCGTCAGCTTGAAATGTTTGTAGAGGGTCTGGGTCTACGCTCTACGTTTGATACCTTTGCAAAGAATACAACTGTTGAGATGGAATCGCCTATAAGGGTAATTACGATCGCTTCTGGGGAGGTCTCTGTGGGTGAATTCCCCTTGAAATGTCCTACATGGTCAGCTATTAACAAGGGGAAGGCCTTGGCAAATGTCGATCTAGGCCTTGATGGGACTAATTGGGCTAGCATCTTAGAGGAAGAAATTCTCCGTTGACTGAAATTCGGTTTAGGGGGGTCCCCTACGGTAAGCATTTTGTTGCTAGGAAATTCGTTCATTGAGTAATGTTTGGGAGTTTTCTCTTTTTTTCTTGTGTTGACTGTTTCTTTTGCATTTTATATGGTCGAGGCGACAACGACGTTCAAGAAGCTAGCCCCAGTGGAGTAGGAACCCATGATGCCGGCAGGTCTAAAGGGGACAACCCTCCCGTCCCTGATGTTTAGTTTTTGCTTTGAAATTATTCGGGCTCACATTTTTACGTGAGTCATAAATTGAATGTTTTGAGTTGTATTGAATGGATGAATAGAATCAGTTAACTCTTGTACTTGTCTAACTGTATATATATATATTTCTACATATATTTTTTTTGTAGTGGATTTTGAGTTTAAATGTAAACACGACACAGCAATGTAAAATGTTTTGGTTTGTTTTTGTAGTTTAAGTGTAGCACACGAATGTAAGTATAAGTAGGAATGTAATTATAAGCGAAGGATAATTGCAAAGATTGTTATTGACAACATGACAATGCAAGTGTAAATTTGAACAATGAACTGGAATTTGGGAGAAAAACAAAGGGTAGGTAGAGGATCTAGTTTAAGGCCATTTCGGGCCACATGCACTAGTTTAAGGCCATTTCGGGCCATGCGTAGGCAAGGGAAGTTTCGAGAGGCACGGGTGGATTTCTCTTGGTAGACCGACCATTTCTGATCGTGGCTAGTTTTAGGTCGTTGCGGACATGATAGTTTAACTTCATTCCGGACTTGAATGTCATTTATTGGTTTAGTAGTTTTTTTATTTTTCTCATTTTAACGTTAGGAGTAGCGTTAACGGGTATGATTCTATATTCAGCGTCTCCTTCGCTGATCACGTTGAGTGGTAATTTAGCCCAAGGGACATCTGATGGGATAGTTCCCGCGTTGGTGCTTTCCAGCACTTCTTCATGTATCATGGTTTCTGTATCAATTGTAGTTTCTAAGTGAGGTTGTGTATGTACGATTTCAAGCCCAGGTATTTCTGTTTTGGGTAAATTTTCCTTCGTGTCTAAGAGATTATCACCTACTGGTTGTTGTTCATTTGTATCATCTTGTGTAGGCTCTTCGAGCTTAACCTCTAAGCCTTGATCTATGTCTGTATGCAATGAAATGGTAGATGTGGCAGCCTCCCCGTGTATAATGATTTCACCGCCTTTGTAAGGCAGGTCAATCTCTTGGTGTATGGGGTAAGATACTGCTTTCAATTGGGCTAACCAGGGCCTTCCCAATATTAAATTGAACCCTGGCATTTCATCGATGACCACAAATTTGGCAGATGTGGGGAATTGATCCCCTGCTATAAAGTCTAAAGTCACGGTGCCTTTGACTATTACATGTGATCCACTGAACGACTTCAAACACGTGGTGGCGGTTGGTCTGATGAACTCTGTAAGCCCTAATTGTTCGACGATGGGATAGGGTACTACATTTGTAGTGGCTCCATCATCTACATGCACCCCTATGTATCTTGAATTGATTTATCCGTATTGTTATGAACATAGGTGCAGTTGTTACTTCTCCCATTTTCTCATCCACTTTGATGTTATCATTGTGGAAACTTAATGGCTTGGGAGTTAACCCTCGAGGCGAGTACATTACCGCATGAATTGAAGGTTCATTTGGAAGTAAGTCTTTGCTTACTGGGATGGAAGTTAACATGCGCACTAGAGCTTCGCGATGAGTTTGAGATGTTAACACCAGGTCGTATAAGCTCAATGAAGTGTTTTTTTGTTTAAGTGCTTGCGTGACTTGTGTTAGAGCTGTTGCTAGATCTCTACTATTGGGCATACATTTGTCGGCAGTGATTTCGTCCATTGGGCCCAACAATTTTATTTCGTGCATAATTGGTTTGTCATCTTTACCCAGAATCATTGATTTGGGCGCATCATGTTCTCTAGATGATTCACCCTCATAGCCTATGTTTGGTTTATTGTTAGATGATGTCATGGGTATTACATTTAGCGGGGTAGGTTTGGGAGGTCCTAAGGCTAGTCGTTGGCACTCCTTCTCCAAGCGTTCGCGTGTAAGCTTGTCTGCTAGGCGTTCTCGTGTGTGGCATAGGGGTATAGTTGGTTTCGGAACCTCAAGTTGTTTTGGAACTTGTACAACGTATGGATTAGGGCAGGATTGCGGTTGGGCGGTTGCATGCAGTTGAGTGTCAGGCTGGCTAGGCATTTTGATGACATAGGGGATCAGTTTATTCTGTGTTTGCGGAGTGAAGGATTGGTAGTCATCAGGACGTTTGGGTATCCTAACAACATATGGGGTTGGCCTAGCTGGAGGTTGTACCTCCGTAGTTGCGACCGTAAGTGGTACTCAGACTACATGGGGGGCAGGCCGAATAGGAGGTGGTTGTATGTTTGTGGCAGTAGTGGCAGGAGATACGCGCACCACGTATGGTTTTTCAGATGTTGGTGTGCTAAAATTTGTTGTGGCGGGGGGTGTTCAAATGACATAAGGTTTTTGTGGGGAGTATGATGGTTGAGGCACCGATGTTTGTATAGGGGGAGGAATATGCACTACAAAGGGTTTCTTAGATATTTGCTGCTCATGATCAGAGTATACGATGTTAATGCTAGGTATTTCTGGTTCATTATCGAAGTAGATGGTATTAATTACATATGGTGCTTCTTTAGTATTTAGAGGATCTTTATATACACCCATGGCCTGGTTCTGTGGTTGGACCAGGTTAGCTTCATCAAAAGTGATTTGACCTCCATCTATCATCCGTTGGATATCTTGTTTCAAGGTGAAACAATAGTCCATGCCATGCCCATTACACTGATGATAATCGCAAAAACGATCCATCCTAAAGCCTTTTGGAATCGAGGGCTCATCAGGCGTTGCCAGGTTTGGGTTCTGAACCAGTTGACAGAACCAGTCATGCCTTTGGATCGCTACAGGGAACAACTGCTTATGTTTCATCAGTCCTGCTTTCAAGAGTTGGTTGAATAGTTACGATGGCTTCATGGGTAGTGGCATGTATTGGGAGGGGTCCTTCCTCTCGAAGTTTCTCGTACGACCCGATGTTGGGTTTTGTGATGCCGATGATTCAGGTGTCGTCACAGGAGTGGGTTTGGCATAATTAGAAGGGGCAGCAAGCTATTTGCTTTGTTGTCCCACATTCGCTTGTTGTGTTTCTACTACTGCCGCTATAGTTGTTTTAACCTTTTCTTTATCTTTCTTACTATGTTGATTCTTAAAGGCTGAATATGCATGATCGTGGCTGTTTTGGGTCGCCTCCTCTATGTTCTTGATCTATACAAATGCTTGACTCAGAGTGTGTGTATTGAGATAATATAGTTTGAATTTGACAAAATCGTTGACGGCCCCTTTTAGGATGGTGAGGAGATACGTCTCTGGGATCAGCTCGTGGAGCTCATTGAGAGCAGCACTCCACCGTTGAATGAATTTTTGGACAGGTTTAAGAGGTGCCTGTTTAACTTGTATGAGGTTGTCCAGTGTTGCTTCAGGCTTCAAGTTATACTTGAACCTGGTAATGAATTGGTGTAATAAATCTTCCAGAGAAGATATTGAGCTTCGTGGCAAGGCCCGGTACCAATCAAATGCTCTCCCGATAAGGGACATGGGGAACACTCATAGAATGGCATGTGGCCATGCGTGAAGTAGCGCACATTCTAGTCTAAATGTTATGATATGGGCACTGGGGTCTATCTCCCCATTGTATTTAGTCAGCATGGGTAAAGATACACCTTTGGCTAATGTTAGAGGCAGAACCGAAGAGCTGATAGGGTCATTGTGATAGAAGTCCACTACCTTGAGCTCTCTGTCGGCAACTGTCTTGAGGCGTTTGACCTCCTCAGTTAGTTCCTGCATTAGTTTTTTAGCATCAGCCCAGTCTTAAGCACTCGGTGAGATAGTAGGTTGAGGATTTTGTATAGTATACAGGTTAGATTGTTGGACAGTGGGCTGGAAAGAAGAAAGTTGTGTAGTGGGAGGCTGCACTTGTGGAATATTTGTGGTCGGTGGTACTAGGGGTGGCATATTGTAGGCAAGGGGTTGTTGTTGTTGTGGTTGTCCTTGAGCGATGTTAGCTGGTAGAACTATGTGAGGTGGTATGTTATAGTGGGCGAATTGATGCGGTTGAATACCAATCGCTGCCCATTGGCCAGTCACGCTTTGTATAGATGCACTATGAACTGGTTGAGTTACAGCAGTGAAAGGGGCTCCTTGGGTTTGAATCTGAGGAATATAATGAATGGACATAGAAGCTGGTATCACATGCGGCATCCCGAGCACTCGGGGTGGGAAGGTTGCTCCTACATTATTTTGAGGAGGTTGTACTTGCGAGAATGGGGCTACTGTTGCAATGGGGGGAATAGTAAGGGGAAGTGTGTTGAGTTGCGGGTCGATTACAGGAGGAATATGAACAAGTGTGGATGATTCTTGTTGAGGTATTTGTGCTTGGGTGAATTTAAATGGTTGAAGGGATGTAATTTATGCTGTGGGTGGATGAAACAACGGGTTGGCATAGGTTTGTGGACTAAGAGTATGGTAAGAATGTTCATGCTCGAATTGGGCTACGAAGTCATCCTCCTCTTCCAATTGAGGATTTACCACAGGCTGATCTAGAGACTGGCTCCTTTGCAGGAGGAGTTGTGAGATGAGCTCAGAGTAATGCTTTGGGAGAGAGATGATATCATACGGGGAAGGGATGAACTCATGTCCTCCCCTATGGAAGAGTTCATATTGTCTCTTAACCTCCATTTCGGTTTGGTCTACGGCTAGGCCAGCTTGTATTTTTACGCATATGAAATTGTATTGGTCCTGAGTTATAATGTTAAATGATGGGTTCCTCCCTTGCAATCTGAGAGATCGGCGAGGCCCCACTATGGGTTGTACTACGGGTTGTTGAACGACCATGGTGCCCACAATGTCTGTGAATGGCTTGGTTGCAGCGTCGGAGTTTGCAGTGTTCATGATGAATGGTTGTGAATACGACACGGTGGAAGGGATACGAAACTGGTATACTCAATACAACGTACACCTACGTTCGCTGCGTATAGCATATAGATTGGGTCTCAGCATATACGCTTCAACTACCAGTGTATAATGATAGTGTCTAGGTCTGCTGAGTAGCGTAGACGGAGTCTACAGCATAGAGTGTACAGCATATATTGACTAGCATAGACAGAGTCTAGAGCGTAGAGCGTACAGCGTATACTCAGCAGCGTAGATGGAGTCTACAGCGTAGAGCATATAGCGTATACTCAGCAGCGTAGACAGAGTCTACAACGTAGAGGGTACAATGTATACTCAGTAGGGTAGAAGGAGTCTACAGCGTAAAGGGTACAACATATACTCAGTAGCGTAGACGGAGTCTACAACATAGAGCATACAGCGTATACTCAGCAGCATAAAGAGAGTCTACAGCGTACAGCATACAGCATAAACTCAGTAGCGTAGAGAGAGTCTACAGCGTACAGCGTAAACTCAGCAGCATAGACGCTGGGAATTTTGTAGAACAAGATGCCGATCCAAGGATTTCAGAACTAGGTTTAGGGTCGACGCGGTATGAGTCTGAGAAGATCTGGGTATGAGAGCACAGTAAGTTTTAAGCAATTTTAGGCCCTCCTTCTAGCGCCATTTTCTGTACCGTTCGAAATCATCGGTCTCTGGCTAGAATGAAACAGAAACCTAGAGATCTTTGGACACACACAGAAGACCCTACCTTCGCTTGAGGGCGAGCTGGAATTAACGAAGGCAGAGTTCCTTCAGTGGTCCGCACGCAGATCAGGCAAGGATTTTCCCGAACGTACACCGATATACTGTACGCTGGGTTATATGTAAATGGCATAACAAATGTAAGACAGAGCGTAAACGTACAAGAATGTAAACAGTAAACATGCAACAATGAATGAAAAACTGTAATAGATTTTAGCAAAGAAATGTAGCAATATTATTGCGAAATGAGAGTTACAATGCACCGGTCTAACGCAGTTGTGACTTTGACACAAGGCGGACGAATAGCCCCGGTGGATGCAGGGATGACTGTGTGCTAGGTTCAACTGTAGGCACAGCGTAAAGGCTGTATGCTTAGCGTGTAGGGTTGAGATCCAACGTACAGGGTTTTTGCTCTGGTTTCTCAGCGTCTTTGGTTCTTTGTTTTTCTCTGGTTTTTGCTCAAAAATTACCAACCCTTGTCTAGTAAAAAATTGGGGTTTTTATACGAGTTTTGACGTTAGGTGCGGGTCCAAGAGGGGATGATTGGTTGTGGGGTGCTGTACTTTCAGGTTGGATGACATGTGGCGCATTGACCGAGTGCAAAAGAATGAAATTTTACAAGTGTACAACATGTCGCACGCCATCGTATACTGCTGTACACCGGCGTATACTACTATACACAAGCGTATATGTGCTGACCTCGACGTACAGACTTGATGGAACAAAAGAAATCAGTCGTCCTTCGAATTTGAATTCGGATGCCATGAGGATGCTGCCTGTAGATCTTCAGCTTGGTTGACCTTGATCTGACACAACTCTGGAGAGCTTGGATTGGTTTACATTGGGCTGCACACTGGTCACGCACTTTCTATATGTCGGGCATACATGCTGGGTGTATAAGCTGTAGATGCATGCTGGGCATATATGCTGTATCTGCTGGGCGTATATGCTGGGCATATATGCTGGGTGTGCAGGATGTGCATGCTCAGCGTATGGACTCTAGTATGCATGATGTCAACACCTGATGATTGCTCTGTTTGTGTGAGTTGATACCTTGTACCAAATCTTGCTCTGAAGCGCTGCTTCCATGCCATCTTTGGGGATTGCATGCCGGGCGTATACTTGGGCGTATATGCTGTGAATGCATACTTGGGCATATACGTTGGGCGTATATGCTGAGAATGCATACTTAGTGATGATTAAGTATTTTGAGCTCCGAAGTTGCCATGTTTGATAGCAGATGTTGTCGTGGTCGTCGGCGGGTCCCAAGGAACTGCTCCTCGTTGAGTTCGACTCTGCTTGAAGCTTTCTGTGGGCCCCTCAAGCTTTAGTCATGCCGGGGAACATCATGACTTAGCTTGATTCTTGTTGGAAAAGTACTAAGCTCAGAATTTTGTGGTGTTTCACTCGTCCCCTTTCCTAGTTGTTTTTTCTATGACTTCCACTTTGCCTACCTTTATCCCCATGGTCTTTTTCTTTATGACCATGTTCGGATATTGAAGGAGATGGTGAAGGAGATGATGAAGGTGAAGAAGAAGGAGAACCATCATCATGATAGTGTCTACTACCTTCTCTTCTATGGTCTTGGCCTCGATCGCGATTACGATTAGAATGTCCACCTTTATCATGAGTTTGTGTCCCTTTTTTGAACCCTTTGGGCTGGTGGGTATTAGAACCTAGGTTATGAATAGTGGAATAAAGGTTCTGATACACAACCCCTTGGCCAAAGTCAAGGGGAGGAACATCATTGTGTGGACGACTACCTGAGGTAGGTTCACCACATTCATTTTCACTTAAGACATGTGGGGCATCTTGGGATCCCGTACCCTTCAAAGACTTATGATGTCTCTCCTATTGTAAGTCCCTTTAACATTGTGCCTCTGTGGGATGGTACTCTCTCAAGTCATAGTCTTGCACAATGTACTCTGCATGTAAGTGCAGCATGCCAATTTGTGTGAGAGAACGAAGAAGCATGCTTGGGACTGAACGATCAAGAGGTAGCACTATGTTACCTTATAATTCTCGCCAATGCAGTTGTTCATCTTGATGGAGGATAAAGGTGAAGTCTAGTATATACTCATCATGATGAATATATACCACTCTAACTTGTTGAGGGACTGGCAGATCAATGTCATGTGTATTATGCCGCTGATTGTTTCCTGTTTCAGACCTAGGCAGTGAGGCGCTTTCATATGAAGGAGACATACTTGTCTGTTCAATGTGTAATTTATTCTTGTTTATTATTTTCTCAACCAACCCTAAGGGTTCATTCCAATGATGTGAATGATTTCCTATGTTCTAGTTAGCACACAAACAACTAAGTCCCCAACAATAGTGCCAATGATGAGCAGCGAGGTACCCCTACACCCAACCATACGAATTCGAGCATTTCATGCACGATCCCATTGAATTCTAAGGACTAAGTGCTTATGTGCCTTGTGGAATAAGGATGGGTTGGTTGATCGTTGTCTTCCCAAGCTTACCTATATGTCACGATTGTATGGTTAAGTAGCTTTTATGTTTTTATGTCTTGTGCTAATAGGGAAAGAGAGATAACTAGGTGACTAATTTAACTTAACTACTCATTAACTAAGTTCTAACTAATCCTAACACAAGCATCCATTCCCACTTACTGTACACATTTTGAACCAGTGCAACACTACTGGGATTACCAAATGCTAATCATTATTGGGTTACCAAGCATTACACGCATGCTCGAAGCGGTCGTGCTTGTGTAATTTAACAATTTTCTTAATTGATCAAAATGAATTTTTGTGCTAATAATAGAAATTTAAAGTGCATAAAATAAAATAAAATAAAATAGATGCATAAGAAAATAAAATAAAATAAATGCATAAGAAAATAAATCTCAAGTGCTACAAGGATGAATCTAAGAGCTTGTCTTATTGCCATACATAAGGTGTGCTCAGGTACATAATGCTCAAATAAAGATCCGTCCATACTTAGACCTCCTACTGCATGCACTTGGAAAATACTCACTGCAAGAGTTTCGCTACTTGACTGCTAAAAGACTTTCCTCAATTATGCACTTGGGCACTGTATTTATAGGCTTGGGAGCAACTACTCTAATAATTAAAGTAACTGCTCTAATAATTAAAATAAACCACTAGAGTAACTACTCTAACAATTAGAATAATTGCTAGAGCAACCGCTAGAGTAACCACTCTAATAATTAGAGTAACTGCTAGAGTAACCACTAGAGTAACTACTCTAACAATTAGAATAATTGCTAGAGTAACCGCTAGAGTAACCACTCTCATCACTCTAGTTCCTAAGGATTTCTCTCATTAATTCAACATTTTTCAATCCTTGGAGCATCTTCATTGGTTTGTAATCTTCATTTTCAGTTCATGCATATTCATGTTCTCATGTCAGCTCATTAGTTCTTCACTTTGTCAATTTGTTGTAGATCTTATTTTCCTTGAGTTCTTAGTCTTGATGTGGAGTTTCTATTCATGTTCTTAAAAACACATCATCATCAACAAACATTCTTTGTTCTCCATTTTCCTAAAGGTTTTGGCATATCAAAAGATCAAAAATCTCCCCCTTTTTTGGTGATGTTCAAAAACATAAGAAAATGGATTAGTAGGTCTAAAAATCATTGAGACATATAATTTCAATATTCCTTATGACACTAGTTTAAATATATCCACTAGATCCATCAGATCCCAATAGTGCAGTATATTTCATAAGTCACAATCATATTTCAAGTCATTAAGCATTTTCATATTATCACATCACAATCACAAATGATATCCATAATAGCATAATCAATCTATAATTTGATTTACATCAAAATCACAAAAACAATATTCATAATAGCATAATCAATTTCATCTCTATATCTGATTCACATTATGATCACATCTCAACATTAAATAATATCAAATGTCAAATTCTCCCCCTTTTTGGACATCATCAAAAAGGAGTGGAACCTAGCAACAATATTGACCAAATGAATGCACAATTTTCATCCAAGTAGTGCCTTATTTTATTTTATTTTTCATTATACTGCTTACGATACCCACTCTCTATCTCTACTATCTCTCTAACTATGTTTCTTTATACTTCCCTATGTTATTCATTCCATTCTATTCTATTTGGTTAGCACAATCAATGAGGTTTTTGTGTGACTAAATATCTCATTGCTTCATGTGAGGGTGTGATTGAGCATATTATTAAGCGGGATAGGGAGTGGTTACCTTGACAATATATATATGGCATCCTTTCAGCCATACAGTGTGTAGGATTTAGCCATGCCCCACTTCTATAGCATAGCACCATCCTCATAATAAATGTATGGTTGATATCCTATTTTCTTCACCTTTTATTTTTACTTTTGGTTTTTGCAAGCTAATAACTTCTAACTTTTCTACAATATATTTCTTTCTTTTTTTTCGTATTCTCTCTCCTTATCTATTTTCATTCCTCTTTATATTTAGCAATAGTAAGGTCAAACTAGTGTCTCTACCTCATGTAATGAGAGATTAAGAAATATGAATATTTATATCAATGAGGTAAGAAAGAGGTCAGCTTTAGGGATCTTACCATGTTTTACTTTTGTGACATAGCACCTCACCATTCATGTATTAGCAATGTTCCTAACATGATTTTTGTCTTATATTATTGATGAATCGTGTTTTGATGTGCTCCAATTCCTTAATATCACATACCCAATATTGAGCCCCAAGATGCAATGTCAAATATCCAATATCATAGGATATATGTCAACTTATAAATATAGTGCTTGGACACATGATTCATAGTTATTTTTTGTCATAGAGTAATGAAGTTCTTGTAGTTTAGCCATTTCAAAGTTAGAATATTTTTGAGTGCCTGCAACAGGAGTTTGAGTGTGTACGGATTTTTGTTCAAGCACTGATGTACCTGAGCACAACAGTGTGATGGAAATAAATATGAGCCCTTTTGATAATCCTTGTAGCACTAAGAATAAATTAATGTTTTCTTTAATGCATTTAATATTCATGTACTTTACCTTAATGCACTTTAATTAAGCAACTAATTTCTAGTTGTTAATGAACACAAGAATGACCACTTCGAGCATATGTGTAGCACTTGGTAACCCAGAAACACTTAATGTTTGGTAACTTAGCAGTGCTATATACATTCAGGATGTGTTCGAAGAGTGGGAACTGGTACTTGTGTTAGGCTAGCTAGGTAGTAGATTAATTAGATATTTATTCTTACTCTAGGTGATTAAAATTTATAAAATATAAAATGATAAAAATCATATACCTCAGTTACACTTAACCATATACTTGTACCTCATGAGTGGAACTGAGAAGACAACAATCATCCCAATTAGATTTCACTTTCTTAA
This sequence comes from Gnetum montanum, assembly GCA_015680685.1. Taxonomy (NCBI): domain Eukaryota; kingdom Viridiplantae; phylum Streptophyta; class Gnetopsida; order Gnetales; family Gnetaceae; genus Gnetum; species Gnetum montanum. Next base: position 385,127 of record MNCI01022151.1, on the reverse strand, counting down.
ACTAGTGTACTTAGAAACTTAAGGTCTACAGAGTCCGACCGGATTGCATGTAAACACTTGTGATTCGTATGGTTGGGCATAGGGGTACCTCACTGCTCATCATTGGCACCATTTTTGGAGACCTTTTAGTTGTTGCATGCACTATCTAGGACTAGTAAAAAATTATTCAAATCATTGGAATGAACCATAAAAGTCATATTATCAATTTTAAAGAAGCATACTATGTTTTTATTTTCTAACATAAAATGTCTTCTTCTCACAGGTGTGATTCTCCACTCAAGTCTGATGGAGTACATTAGTAGGTGCCTTAACAATATAGAGTGGTATATGCTCATCCTAATGAGTATGTACCTAATTTCACCTTCATCCTACACCAGGATGAATCATTGTAGTAGCGTGACATGGACGAAAACATCATGTTGTTGCCCACTTGATCCATTCTTGTGATGCTCCAACAAACTCTTGTGCATTTGGGCCTACAAGGAATTTATGCTAAGTATGTTATAGAAGATAGTAATGCTAGGGATTATCATCCCACTGAGGCACAACGTCTCAGGGATCAACAACTAGAACAACACTATGAATCTGCAAAGGGAAAGTGGTTCATTGATTCCCCATTCCTGCTATACCAAAAGGATGATGATGAACCCTTCTCTGGGGGTTTTTCATTTAGTGAAATTCCTATCTTTGACTTTGGTGAAGGTGGTCAAAACTAGAACCTGCAGTCCATAATTCACAATCCTGGTTCTGGAAATAATGGATCCAATGACAAAGAAGGATCCAAGGAAGAGAGTTAGGGTAGGGATGTGGACAAGAAACAAGATCATGAACATGGCCACGATCACCGAAGAGAGGTTGGCAAGCACTGTGATGGTGCTAGTCCTCCTTCCTCTTCACCTTCATCAACATCTTCTTCTTCTTCTGGCTTCAACCACAACCACAAGGGGCACAACCATGACAGAGGTGACTAATGAGATTGAAATTATTGAAGGAACCATCAGGCATGTTAAGACCAAGGGTGCGAGTGTTGAAGAGAGACCCATCACCATGAACGAAGGGGTAGCAGAGGGCATTGTTGGCCCTAGAATCAAGGCCTCAATTAGCCTTTGCTTGCTACTCGAAGCATGCTCAACATTGTAGAGGTAGTAAGAATTCCTACAAGGCACACTAAGTATAGTCAAATAAAAAGACTAAATATGAACAATGTTCCTCAGTTCAAAGGGGGATAGAACTCAGATCCACAAAACCATCTCCAAGCTTTTCAAGATGCATGTGCCATGCAAAATATAGAAAATGAGTGGCAAAAGCTTAAGTTATTTTTAAGGACACTCTTTAAAGAAGCAAAAAACTGGTACTAGTCCTTAGAATTGGAATCCATTAGATGGTGGAGTATAGTGCCTGAATTGTTCAATGAAAAATATCAAATGTACTCCTGAGTGTCCAACTTGAGAAGGCAAATCTAAGGATGGAAACAAGGGATAGATGAACCCTTGGATGCCATCATAGTTCGATACTATTCCTTATTGCATAGATGTCTTGGCCATGGTTATTCTCAACTGGACCAACTTCGCCACATTGTAGACAGGCTTCAATCATAAATGAGAAGAACCGTTGGCATCTATGCCCAAGAGCAATTGTCAAAATTAAGCACCCATCAAATCTAAAGATTGATTTAGCAAGAGTACAACCATGATCCTTCTATTCACAAGAGGGAGGTTCAATTCTATGATAGTGAGGAAGAATCATCACTTGATGAGGTGTTGAATAGGAAAACCTTGCTGCTTCAAAAATTTCAGTCTAAAATTTTGGCTAAGGTTGATCAATTATGGGACTCCATAGATAGCAAATTTCAAGTTATCCTAAAAATTGCTAAAGAGTCCAAATAATAAGGTAGTGATCATGAGCACAGGGGGCACAAGGAAGCTAAACATGCCAATCAAAGAGGAAAGGGCAAGATAGTTGCAATAAAGAAAGCTGTAGGAAGCAAATCAGATGATGGTAGTGGTGTGATATCTACCATTATGAACATCCTAAGGGATGTTGCCCCATAGTGTTGCACTTATAGGAGTTTGGAATGTATGTTTTAAATCCACAATTAGCACAAAGGAAAACACCTAGATGATTGCCTTATCCTCAAGGCAATTCTAGGCAATTCCACCACCACCAACAACAACAATATTATCAAAGTGAAACCCCTCCATGACCAACTTTCTAGAATTTAATGGATCGCTTACCCATTTCATCTATTTTTCAACCTTTCCACTAACACTATTAATGAAATCAATTTACCATAATCACAAGCCAACCAAGTGTAACTACCAATGAGAGAAGGTACCTAAAAGCTATATGTTATACATCACACACTAATCTACAATTTTGTTATGATTGCAGCAGGAAGTGTGGACTAGAAGCAGAATATCTTCACCAATGGATAAGTAGTAGCACCATGTGATGATGACCCTACATGATCATTGAATCTTCTCCCTAGCTCTTTAGTTGCTAGAGAAGTTGGATGTTAATTTTGTCCAAAGTATTCACTTCTCTTATCATGAACACCTAATTTTGTAAAAGATTGTAATCTGTACCCTCGACCACTTAGAGTCTATTATTCCATCTGAGCCAGTCTATATGTCACTCAATAATCCCATACCTACCCAATATTTTGTAAGCAACTTGTTCCTCCTCTTGTTCACTCGAAGATGAGTTTTCATTCAATTGTGGAGGTATGATGAATCATGGTTTGATGTGCTCTGATATCAAATACATGATATTGAAGCCTCGATATCAAATACTTGATATTGGGCCCCAAGATGTGATGTCAAATATTTGATATCGTAGGATATATGTTGGCCTATAAATATAGTGCTTGCACACACAATTTCACAATTAGTTTTTTTCATAGAGTAATGAAGTTCTTACAATTTAGCCATTCTAGAGTTAGAATACTTCTAAGTGCTTACAGCAGGAGTCTAAGTGTGTATAGATCTTTGTTCAAGCATTGATGTACTTTAGTATAGTAGTGTGATAGAAATAAAGATGAGCCCTTTTGATAATCCTTGTAGAACTGAAAACATATTAACATTTCCTTTAATGCATTTGATATTCATGCACTTTATCTTAATGCACTTTAATTAAGCAACTAGTTTCTGATTGTTAATGAACATAAGCACAACCACTTCAAGCATACGTGTAGTGCTTGGTAACCTAGAAATGCTTAACATTTGGTAACCCAATAGTGGTATATGTGTTTAGGATGTGTCTAGAGAGTGGAATAGGTACTTGTGTTAGGCTAGCTAGGTAGTAGATTAATTAGATATTAAATTTCTCTACCTCTTATTCTTGCTCTAGGCGATTAAAACTTATAAAATATAACATGATAAAAATCATATACCTCAATTGCACTTAACCATATACTTGTACCTCATGAGTGGAATTGAGAAGACAATGATCGTCTCGATTAGATTTTACTTCCTTAAACTAGTGTACTTGAGAACTTAAGGTCTATAGAGTTTGACCAGATCATGCATGAATGCTTGTGATTCATATGGTTGGGCATAGAAGTACCCCACCACTCATCAATTATTATGTTCTATTTTCGCGTTTAGCTATCTTTTCATCTTTTTCTATCACTTTTGGTTTTCATACCCTATATTGATGAGGCCAAACAAGTGTCTCTACTTTATTTTGATGATGATGTAATTGAGAGAATTAATTAGGTCAAGAAGTGCTTTATTAACATTTTTGTGTGCTTCTTGGGATCTAGCCATGCCCTACTTCTATGATGTAGCACTCCATGTAGGGACATTGGTGATATTCCATACTTTCTCCCCACTTTTTCACTTCATTTAACTTCTCTTATAGGTACCTAGCAATTTGTGTTTTTTCTTAATAGATTATCCTTCGACTTTTCAACAATATCCATTAAGAGGAGGAAATTTATACTTACTTTTATTTTTTACTACATAAGTCAGAGTTTTGGGCACATTCTATAACTTCTCAGCTTAAAGCAATATTTAGTAGTTCAAATATAACATCTTTCATTATTGGCAATGTGGTTTCTATTTCTCATCTTCAACTTTTTCTAGAACTAATTTCTCACATCATCTATAGCATCATTTTTGGTTTCTCATCTCCAATCTGTAGTTTTGACATCTAACGCCAACTTTTGCATTGATCCTAACTTCACGTTTTTGGTGAAATTTATTTTTCAACATGTAACATCATTTTTACTCTTCAATGTTCTACTTCAATCTTACTTTTGACGTCTTACATTATTTTTTACATTGGCTATCTACACCTGAATTCTCCTATCTACAACTATTTAAAAGATTCTTTGGGCCCTAACACATCTATAAATAGAAGGATATCCCTAAACAAAAAAGGAAAAGCATCTTATTGGAATCTTTTCAATCATTTTTTCTACTAAGAGTTATTGACTTCTTACTTGCGTTTTGGTGATTTGAAAATCTTTCTAAAGAGCCTACCTCTTTGCAGAAAAATTCTTTTCCTCCTAGAAATATTAGTTTTTTTAATTCTCTCTTTCTCTCCCTAATGACACATTTGTATCTCATTCATGCTATCCTCTTAATGTATGAAGAATCCTTTGGATCTATATCAACACACTGATCTAGTCCAATATTTCCCTGTTAGCTACAAAATTTGCAATGTTCTTGTTAGATCTTCACCAAGAACATGCTTCAGAGAGAGAGAACAATGTAACATAGCTACTTGATTGATGTCCCTTATTCCTGGTCCATTTCTTAGAATCCTTATAGTAGATTCCAAGTTTTTTTTATAGATTTTCCTATTTTAGTTTTTTATCAATGACATTATATTAAATCTATTCTAAGAATTTCCTCTTGGGACTATATTTTAATGGATTTGATTTAATTTTTTTATGATCTATTCCACTATTTTCTCTATTAGCCACATTCATGTCTCAATTTTTTTTTTTTTTTTGTATTGCATTATGTATGCATTTCCTATTCATTCTTGTTTTACTAGCTATTTCACATATGCTACTGTATGCTTCATATTCACTAGTGTTTTACAAAAACATTATCTTAGGTTGTCAAATTTTTCCAACAATCTATAAATCTTCTTTCAATTTGAGAAAATTATTTTCTTGGACCATTTGATAATTGCAAGATTTCTTAGCTCAATTTCACATTAGGCTATGTTGAATATCAAATTCTAACAATCTTATTGTAACAGCTATAATTTTGATGGAAATACCAAGGTTATTAGTCTAGGAGTCAGTATTCTTCATGTTGCTACTAGTCAATGCTATGTTACTTATAGAGTGATGGTCCTATGAAGAAATCGTTATGATTCCAAAAAATCATGTCAATATCATCAATGTAAAAGTTCTTCTTCATTGTATTATTACTATTCAATGTTACATTAGTCATAAAATAGGGATGCTATGAGAAATTGGTCATGATTCCAAAGAATCATGCAAAGGTCATTAGAGTTGAAGTGATTCTTCTTTACACCCTTCCTAATCATTGCTATGTTACTCATAGAACAACATTGTTATGAGGACTTGATCATGACTTTGAAGAATCTTGTCAAGATAATCAATCTAAGAGTTAGTTTTCTTCATGTTTCTACATGTCAAAGCTCTATTAGTCATAGAGCAACAATACTATGAGGAACTTTTTATTATTCTAAAAATCATGTCATGGTCATCAATGTAGGATCCATTCTTCTTGATGTTGTTGTTAAATGATGCTATGTTACTTATAGAATGATTGTCCTATGAGATATTAATTATGATTTAAGAAATCATGCTAAGCTCATTCATGTAAAATTCATTATTCTCTATATTGCTACTAGTTGATATTATGTTACTGAAAGAGTGGTGGTTCTATGAGAAAATGGATTTAATTCTAAATAATCATGCTAAGGTCTTTAGTGTAGAATCTATTCTTCATCATGTTGTTATGATTCAATGTTATGTTGCTCATAAAATAGTAGTACTATGAGGAACTAGTTGTGATTATGAAGAATCATACCATTTTCATCAATGTAGGACTCATTCTTCTTCATGCTACTGCTACTAGATATAATGTTACTTATATAATGACATTCTTATTAGTAACTAGTCATGATCCTAAAGAATCAAGCTAAGTTTTTCAATCCAGAAATTTTTCTTCTTCATATTATTCTTAGTTGATGTTATGTCACTCATAGTATAACAATGTTATAAGGAATTAATTATGATTCTAAAGAATCTTATTAAGGTCAATGAAGTATAAGTCACTCTTCTTCACATTGCTACTAGTTAAAGCTTTGTTACTGATGGAGTAATAGTCGTATGAGAAACTAGTAATGATTTTAAAGAATCATGTAAAGGTCATCAATGTAGAAGCTATCTTCTTCACAACCTTGTTAGTTAATGCTATGTTCCTTATAAAATGGTAGTACTATGAAGAATTTATTGTGATTCTGAAGAATTATGCTAAGTTCATTACTATAGGAATCATTCTTCTTCATGTTATTACTAATGAAGGCAACGTTGGTAATAGAATCATGATGTAATAAAGAGATAGTCATGATTCTAAAGAATCATACCAATGTTGTCAGTGTAGGAGTCAGTCTCCTTTGCTTTACTAGTAGTTGATGCTATGTTACTTATAGAGTAGTAGTCCTATGAGAAGTCCTATGAGAAACTAGTCATGATTCCAAATAATCATGTCTAGGTCATCGATGTAGGAGTTATCCTTCATCATGTATTACTATTCAATAATATGTTACTCATAGAATGGTGGTGCTATGATGAATTGATATGATTCTAAAGAATCATAGAAAGGTCATTAATGTGAACGTTATTCTTCTCCACACCATTGCTAGTAGATGCTATGTTACTCATATAATAATGGTATTACAGGGAACTTGTACAATTTAGGAGTTGCTGATCTTCATACTACTACCTTTTGATACTATATTACTCATAGAGTAGTGTTCTTATAATAAATTGGTCATGATTCTTAAGAATCATTACAAGGCTATTGATGTAGAAGCTATTCTTCTTCATGTTATTACTAGTCAATGCTAAGTTATTCCTAGAACAATGATACTATGAGGAACTAGTCATGATTCTACAGAATCATGCCAAGGTTATTAGTATAGGAGCCATTCTTCTTTGCATTGTTACTTGTTGATGCTAAGTTACTCTTAGACAAATGGTCCTATGAGGAACTGGTTATGATTCCTAAGAATTATTCTAAGGTTATCAATGTAAACTTAAAGATTAGAATTTTCAAATATAAAATTTTTATATTTGATGTTTCAAAGAAAATTTAGAAAGGTATAGAAAGAAAGTAAACTAAAACAAAGTAAAGAAAAATAAACAAAAATCTACTTTATAAATCTTCAAGAAAAATTTATACCAAATCTATTCAAAAAAATGAAATAAAAGCTAAGAAAAAAAATAAAACCGTATAAGAGTATAAACCATTTTTCATAGTAATTAAATATCACTTACCTCTGCAATAGTAGCATCAAAATGATGAGCTCTTTCACAGTTGGATCAATTATATTGTTGGTTTATCACCTCACCTATGACTCACTTGAATGTCATAATCCTGAAGGTGCAATTCGAGTACCAAGAAGCAATGGTGAACTTAAGAGGTTGTTACTTCTTCCCTTGACATCCTAAATTCTCACTCAATCAATATATTTCATGTATTGATCACTTGTGCATTCAAAGAACATCATAGCTTTCTAACTTAAATAAAAATATACAAAGGACTCCAACTTTTCTTTCATCATATAACAAAAAGACATTTGTATAAACATCATAGCCTTAACTTATATGAAGATCATTAGAGTAGGTCTATGCATGGATGAAATCTTTGAACTCACTTTGATATTGAGAAAGAATTCCCAACTATGCTCATATAATGAAATGAAAATAAAATGTAATTATACAAAGAGAAATAAGAGAAATCAACAATTTCCATAAGGGAATGAACAATTAGGCAATAATGGAGCATTGATCTGAGAAAAACCTCCTCAAGTGTTAGGGTGACTATGGCCTAACACCTTTATTTATACAAATTTTAGATACAATTAGTAGAAAGACAAAGGGCCAACAATGGCCTAAAAAGTCATCATATGCTAGATAAGATGATCTCTTAGTCATCACCTACTAGATAAGGTGGCCTTCAGGTCTTCATTGTCTAGATAGATGCCTTCCAAGTCATCCTTATTGAATTTGACCTTCAAAATTCACATGGTGATAGGAGATATAGATTGTTTCTTTGCATATGGTGGATTCGATGGGTACTATTGATAAGTAGCTTTAATAGACCATAAATTTTATGTCTAAAATTTATTTTGCACAAATAAGAGATCAAAATCAATTAATTTGAATGTTTTAGACATGATAATGTAGTTAAAATATTCACCTAAGATCATTTAGTTCCTATTTTGGTCTTACAAAATAAGACATAAAAAATTATTATTGACAAGATATAACATAATATAAATTATAGAAATCAACTAAAATGCATATGCTAGTCATCTAATATCAAGTATAATAAACATTATTTATGAGGAAATATTACTTATTTTAGGTGCTTAGTATGAGCCAAAAGGGATGGCCAATTACCTTCCTATCTTGCTTCACCTAGCATCTGTTACCTGCCTTTAGCAACTTCACAACTCCATGTTGGCATGACCTCTAATTCCTAGGTATAAATACCTTAGGTCATACCTCCAAAGACCACATCAAGAAACATGCCTATTATTACAATGTGCATTTTTGGGTCTTATTATAATAATTACATCATTTATTATCAAGCGATACCATGGTTATTACAAAGTGACTTCATTTGGAAATGGGGACATGACACATCTAGTAATTAGGAGTTTTTGAACTCTTCATATGTAGAAGCATTAGTTTCAACTCATTTGATAATTTGGGGGTTTTGAAGTCTCCATGTATGGGGCATAGTTTTTATAGGACACCTCATCAAACATTTCATTGTTATAAAACCAAAACTGAAACTGAAATTTTATTATATTCATATTCAATAACAGGAATATATATGCTATGAGTTTTGAAAATATCATTAAGAAAATTACCAAGTATTCTTAGTAACATGTAACACCCCACCCGAGCTAGGGCAGGGTGATGCCTAGGATTAAGTAATCTTAGCACGAAAGCATGATAACTAAAACCAATAATGTGCAAAATACATGATATCCAAGAAGGTTAAATGGTATAGAAATTTTCCACCATGTGATCATTTTAGCAATCAGAGATTCAGCTCTTAGGACATGTGGTGTTAAGAGCTGGTATCTTTGTGGATCTTGCAAAGATTTTAGTCATTTGTGATTGCCCTAGGCCACAATCCATTATGGAGGTACGAAGCTTCTTGGGGTTAGTAGGATATTACCAGAGGTTTGTAAAAAAATTTTCTCACATAGCATCTCCTTTGACCTGATTGTTGTGAAAGGAGGCTAACTTTACTTGGGGCCCATCTTATTAGGCTACATTTGAAGAGTTGAAGCATAGATTAGTGACTACTCTAGTGCTAATATCTCCTACACTAGGACATCCATATGATGTTAGTACTAATGCTTCAAGGGATGGATTTGGTTGTGTGTTGATGCAAGATGGATAGGTTGTGTCTTATGCACCTGTTAATTGAGGCCACATGAAACTAGATATCTTGTGCATGATCTAGAGTTGGGTGCTATGATCTTCTCATTGAAGATTTGGTGGCATTATCTATATGGGAAGTAGGTGACTATTTGGACTAACCATAAGAGCCTCCAATATCTTATGAGTCAACCATAGTTAAACTTGCAACAATGTAGATGAGTGGAGCTACTTGCTGATTTTGATTTTTATTTTTCATCTCCACAACTAATACCATTGATGAGCAGTGAGGTATCCCTACATCCAACCATATGAATCACAAAGGAATTCACATGTGATCCAATCAAATTTCATGGATCTATAGTTCTCTAATGCATTAATTTTTCTAGGAAGTAAAATAGGCATTGAGAACATTCATTGTCTTCCCAACTACACTTGTGAGGCTCAAGGGTATGGTTTAAGTGTAATTGAGGTTTATGATTTTTATCATTTTTTGTTTTATACACTTGATCACCTACAACAATAATGAAAGATCTAATTTATCTATTACCTAGCTAGCCTAACACGAGTACTCATCCCACTTTCCTGGACACATCCTAAACACGTATAGTGCTGTTGGGTTATGAAACGTTAAGCGTTTCTCAATTACCAAGTGCTACACATATGCTCGAAGTGATTGTGCTCATGTTCATTAACAACTAGAAATTAATTGCTTAATGAAATGCATTAAAGTACTTGAATAATAAATGCATGAAAGAAATATGAATCTATTCTCAGTGCTACAAGGATAATCAAAAGGTCTCATCTTTATTTCTATCACACTATTGTGCTCAAGTGCATCAATGTTCGAACAAAGATTCATACACACTCAGACTCCTACTACAGGTACTCAAAAAATATTCTAACTCTGGGGAAAATAAATTGCAAGAGCTTCACTACTTTGATTGAAAAACTAATGCCAAATTGGGAGCCTAGGCACTATATTTATAGGCTAGCATATACCCCCCGATGTTGAATACCCAATGTTGCATCTAGAATTCTCATGTCAAAGTAGATGAAAAAAACATGTTTCATCAACCGTAAACTTTAATCATGTGTAACAAACACACTGGGACTCCAAATCAAAATCCATTTGAACCTACAAGATCCTTATCATATGCTCTACACATTCACATACCAAAACCACACCTGAACATCACACAACATCATGCTATAGTACAAATGCCTACATATCAAAATCACACATAAAGCATAAAAACATATTGGATAGATGCTCTTGTACCCCAATATAATGCCCCTGCCAACAACATCACCTATCTCACACATCACATAGGGCTAGTGTACATAATCACGTTAGTTAAGCATGTAAAGGCAACATAATCATAACATAAAAAAGAAGCCTCATAACATATAAAATACATTAACTCGTTCTCAAAAACCCACTAAGACTCCACATGTAATGTATAACTCATAAGTGGATGACCATACCTATTGTCTCTGGATGGGATGTAACATAACATTTGAAACAAATCAACCAAATTTGCAACTATAATATTTCATCTTTGTCTAATATGCTTCAATGCAAGGCATTACAAGAAAACATGATGTTCATCTTTACTATTATTTATATTGCATAGTCAACATATTCATTCTTCATAAGGAATTTTATGAAATATATATGTTTCAACTCTCAAATGATGAGATCCCATTTGTACTCTACTAATTTTACATCATAACTAATAAGGAATAGTAACAAATAAGTAATTTGCCTCTAAATTAAGGCCTTCTATTATATTATTGCAATAGAAATGTTTTTCACCTTATACATTTTCCCAAAGTTTGTGATATACTACTTATTTTACCAAATTGTGAACTTGGTTAAAATTTGAATAAAACATGTACTCTTGAATATTTTATTTATTAAATCATAAAACTCCCTCATAAAGCCAATATCTACTATGAGTTTTCATTATCACTTTTTTTAGAATATCTATCTAATGATGATGCAGAAAGATTATGAGTATAGGCTTTAAATTGACAAATAGCTTCAACCTCTAATGACATCATCTCTACTTCAAGAAGCATAATGTCATATTCTATTTGTCTCTTCACTTTAAATTCATTGAGCAAAAAAATCTTCTGAATTTCTTCACTTTATATTAAATCCCTTGAACATATAGCCAACATGAAACTTTATAACTTAATGCTATTATAGAAATTGAACCCATAACTTAGAATATCTAAATCCAAAGTCTTACTCTTAGGCTAACACTTCATTATTAATACACTTATCTATTTAGATCTTTATATCAGGCTAGAGTAACTTAATAACAAACTTAACTCAGTAAGTGTGGGTTATAGATTAGTTAAGGTACCTACATAATAATATACACCTAGAGGTTCTAGGTTCAAGTGTAAATGAAAAAAATCTAATCTTTGTAGGTGTGTGTTGGAACCTAGAATAAGTAAAATATAGGTACACCCCAAGATTTATAGAAGTTTATAACTTCATACTATATAGTAGAATCAAACTTGTGACCTAGGGTTACCAAGCCAAGGTCTATATCAGTAGGCTAATATCTCATTATTAAAATCCAATCTTTGAAGAAAAAAACACACTAAACTTATCAAAATAAAGTTTGTGTAACAATGGTGTGTTGACCTAGTGGTATGGGTCTTAGCATGGTAACCCAAAGTTACAAGTTCAATTCTACGATATATCATTCAGTTATAAACTTCTATAAATCATGGGGTGTATCTATGTTTCAATTAATACAAGTTCCACTCCCCCTATTGCGTTTAGATCATGTAATTTTTTTCTCTTGTTTAATATAAATCTTTTGAAGAAGTGAATTATTCTTTGAGTGGTAAAAGACATTAGTTATTATTTTCGATTAGTTTGAAAACATAATTTATTTTTTCTTTATTTAAGCATGACACACTCATAAAGGCATAACATAGGATGGCATGTATATATATGATGGCTAGAAGTATGTTTATTTATTTTAGCTGAGAGGTCAATTACTAGGCTTATCTAAGAAAGTCCTTCTGTATAATGATTAAATAAGTTTATCATCATAATGGTGAGGGGAAGCTCTCTTGGTCACCTTTTTTTTTGAACTTTACTATGATAAATAAATAATTATCATCATAATTTTGGGATAAGAGATGAACTTTTTCATGATAATTATTATTTGATAGAGTTTAACTACTTTATAACTTGGACTTCTTCCTTGGAAAACCAATTCTTAGTGAATGAATTTAAGATTTTTTAATTTGAAAAATATAAAAAATTCTCTCAACTAAATTATAGATATATATTATGAATATATAACTAAGCTAGTGATGAGTGGGGAGGTACCCCTACACTCAACCATATGAATATGAGCGTTCATGCACGATCCAGTTGAACTCCGCAGATGGGCTAGTTGTGGTATCTAGATAGTTACACATTGATCACAGTTTACTATTTTCCCACCTGGACTAGTATTTGCTTTGTCACATATGGTTTAGTCCAAAGTGAGGTGTATGATGTGGTCCTAAACTAGTGTTACTCCTAAAGGAAATGGGAAATAACTTTGTTTTAAGCTAAGAGGGAATGAGAGAAGAGAATCTAAGCTATCCTAAGTGCAATGAGCATCCGTCCTTAATCATCCATACACATCTTAGACCTCATGTACTACTTCTAGGATTACCAAGCATATATTACTTGAGCGCTCCTAGATACGCTACTAGGTTACCAAGTAGTGACACTTGAATGCTCGTGATTAAGTCGTACTCATTCTACATTTAATAACAAGGATAGTAAATGGAGGGTAAGAAATATTAATTAAGAAAACAATAAATAGTAATAACGATAAGCAATTAAGACTAAGTGAATGCTGTAATGATGAAGTAATCTCGATATTTATTGCCCGTCATGTGCATGTCCAAGTAAGCCACACTTGAATAAAGGTTTCATACAATTACAATCATCACACTACGGCCATGCACTGGGGAAAGAGTTGAGATGAACTAAAATGACAAAAAGACTCTAATCTAACACTAACTTCTAACACCCCCTTCCTGTGCACCCAAATGTGTATTTATAGGCTTACATAGGAGTCACGATATCATGTATCTGATATCATTAGCCAGGTTGTGATATCGTGTACCTGATATCGTAGATCTGATATTGTGGGTCTGATATCGGAGCCTGACAAATCATGATTCATCATACCCCCATGACTAAATTAAAACTCACCCTTGAGTCAAAACAAATGAGAACAAGCCCAATTGATTACATAATGGATAGGTATGGGATTATTGATTAACCAGGAATTTATTCATGCTGCAGTGGAGAGATGAATACAACAAAACTGGGACATAGACATAAAATTAAAAATAGAAAAAATTTTGTTGGAACTCACGTAGTTCCAAGTGGTGGTGGTTCCTCCATGGGTCACATTCCCTTATCTTGTGCTCTAGGTTTTGGAATTTGATGGCTCTGAAGGAGTTCCTGGAGTTTTTCCTCTTCAATTTGGGGGTCCTGGGTTGTCCATGTTGATGCTCCAATGTTTGATGGAGTTAGCATCTCCCATGGACATGAAATTTGTGAGAAGATCTAATTGGCCTTGACATACTAGGCCACAAACAGCTGTCATTCCTTTTCATAGGCTTTGGCTTTGTCCTTGTATTCCTGGTAATTCATAAGCCATTAAGCCAAGTCTGCCATGACATCCTTTTATCCCTGGTAGCTAGTTTTGACCACCTTTAACTCAAAATTTACCACTTCTAATTTCTGCAGTGTCTTCTTATGCTTAGCAAATTCTATTTCATATTTTGTGTAGGTGGTAGCTACCTACTTGTCTAGCTCTGTTCTTGGGCATCTTGCTGTTGACATGGATAAGTTGGCATACCGTAGGTTTGCCAATTCCATGTACTTCGTAAGATATTGTATCTGCAGGTTTCAACTTTTGAGCTCTGCTTGGTGGGTAAATGCATAGGTATCCAATATGGCCTATCAATCAATGTTTTGATCATTGAGTGTGCTGATATGGGCCTTGGCCATATGGATTTCTTTTTCAATTAATTGCTTGTACATGCCCACCTAGTCCCTAAAGTGTTCCTTAAGTTTCTCATGTTGCTTGGCCTCGTTTTACCACATGCTTATTTTAATGGCCATCTTTTGACAGATTGTGCATACCTTCTCCATTAAAAGGGTTCAATTTTCTCTAACCAAGTGATTCATGTCCTAGTTGACCCTGATCAATTGTTCTTGTAACTGTTGAAAATTTTCTTCAAGAACATTCTTTTGTTTTTCCACAGTGGTCAACTAGAGATTGTCTACGACAAGTTATTTATTCTCCTCTTGTAAGGCCTTGAGTGCTTTGGCATGTGCATATGTCTCAACTTGTGCCTTGGAAGCATCTGAGTCAGCCTTCTCTTTCTCCTCCACCACTCTTTTATTTTTTTCCAGCAATTTATTAAGTTGCTCTATCTAAAAGGACTCTAGCTGGTCTACAAGGATGAACTGAGATGGGTCCTACTGTGTAGCTTGCAAGGTGATGAGCTTCTCTTGGAGTCTTTCCAACTCTGCCTCTGCATGCTCGGCCCTAATCTCTACCATAACCAGCTTGCATTTAATGAAGATGAGGTTTGATTGAGTTGCTATGACATCTTGAGGAATGTTAAACAGGGAAATCATTACTTGTCCTATCTGCAGCAACCGATCAAGAAAATCCTCATGCTCCGCAGGAGTCATCAAGGGACTATTCAAAGTTTGAGCATCGTGTGCTCCCGTAAAGTCTACCGATGGCACAACAAGGATGTTGAATGATTCTTTTATGTGGTCTGTGACTAGTTCTGTGGCTCCCGCTACATCTTAGTGTTGCATGACCACTACTGTGGCCCCTTCACCAGTTTCTAATTGCACCTAAAAAGATGCAGTGTTCACTAAGATATGTTGTGACTAGTGCGATGATCGATTGATACCATGGGTTGTGCAGCATGATCTATAACCTAGAAGAGGTTGGTCTCATCACAACTTCCCTAGCTGACTATCTCAGCGATGGCCATAAGATGGCTCATCAATAGTCGATAGTCCTGTGGTGATGGTGGTGGTTGGTCTTGTTGGCTTGTGCTAGGCCTCACTTCCTATTGTTGACTAGGCCTTATGCTTGGAAGTTGGCTAGGCCCTGCAGTTTGAGTTGTAGTGGGCCCCATCATTTGTTCTTGTTCAGGCTCCAATGTATCGCCAGCACTTTTCCTTAGTGCTGGTGGCTTTAATAATTTAGCAAATGAAGCATTTTGGGCCCTTCTGGGGATGTCATTGGTGTACCCTAGAATTCTAGCATGTTGACATAGCTTCTTGATGAGATAAGGAAAGGGCAATGCAAATTTTCCCATCTTGCATTCCTCAAACTGTCCCAAAATCTCTATAAGATATACATGAGGCAGGTTAGCATTAATCTTGTTCATCAATATAGCACTTCATCTGGTCGCATACGTGGAGATTCTATTCAATCATTTCATGGGGAAGATGTGATAAGTGCCGATCTTGAAATAAATCCTCTCCTCTAGTGTCATCTCTCCATACACCTTGTCTTCCTTGTCGTATGCCCTTTTCAACCAAGTCTTCTGTGCATCAACATCGGAGCGAGTGGGTAGGTGAGCAAGTTTCGACCTTGTATTTGGAAGATTTAACACTTTCGAAATGGCTTTGGCAGAGAAATCTACAGAAACACCACCAATATCAACTATGGTGCCTTCTTCTCTATTGTGCCAAAATTGGTATGTCTCTTCCAAGTACCAGGCACCACTTTTAGAGAGAATAGGCCATAATGGGGACCCTTTGAGTTGGTCCCTAACTACCTTAGGAGTGAACTCAATGAAAGGTCCAAATTTGAGTTCCATGATCACAGCTACTGACATGGACCTTTCATGAATTTCCTAAACACATTATGGGGACAACGTGAGATGTTGCCCCTATTTAGGCACTTTAGCATCTCCTCCTTTAGCCTGTCCCAATTGCATAGTAACAGGAGGCTATTGATGAATGCTGATTGATTGTGCCTCTTGTTCTATATGTTCTTTGAGAGACACCTAGCCTTTGCCTTTCCTTGGTCGTTTGGATGCACCTTGAGAGGATCCTCCTTGCTATTCACGTTTAAGGGCCATCTACAATCACACAAGGTTGACTATTAGTAAGGTTATTTACAAATTTGATTTATACCTTACTTCTTACCCTTAATAAATTTGTTTCTTGTTTAGTGTGATCCAAAGTTAGAGAATTTTATGAGAATGTCCCCTAAAGGTTTTGATATTGGGCCCAATTTGATTAGGTAGATCCAAAACTTTAATTCTCATGGTGTGGGTGAAGAGATTAAAATTGATTTGGCAACATGTTTACCATTTTTGCGGTCATTTACCCTTTATGATATCCTTCAGGCAATGATAAATTTTGAAAAAAAATATGCACAACTTGGATCATACCCTTCCCCCATGACTAAGATGAATACTCTGGGTTTGGATAGATTCAATCAGAATGGGAATTGAAGTGTTATCGAGCAAGTTATGGCTATTTGAATGATAGGTGCATAAGCTAGCAATTTGTGGAAGAAAATTTGAATAACTCTCCCCACATGAATAGTGCAAAATGATGTTGACGTGCATGGGGGGGGGGGGGGGGGGGGGGGGGGTCCATATATATACTTTTTATGGATGTGATATCACGTGCCCAATAGCACGAATGCAATATCACATTGGACCCAATATTGGATGCCCAATATTGTGGCCCATTGAAAATAGGGTACTTAATAAACTTGAAGAATTTTTTAATTTCCAAGGCTAAAAATGAAAGATTTGAGGTTAATTTGGAAGGTCTAGGGTAACATTGGATAGACCAGAAGGCACCAAACGTATAATGAAGTGGGATTTTCAATGTAATTCATGGATAGGATGAGGAGAAAGGACATGTTTTTGTGCATAGGAACATTTGAGTTAGGAGGATGATAAAGGAAAGAATAATGTTGCCAATGCAGTACTCAAAGGGTATAAAATGATGTGATGATGGTGATGTGCAATAAGTGTAAATTACAAAGGTTATGCAAGTGGGTCCTCCCCAAAGTAGGTTCCTACCTATGATGCTCTTATGTAACCATGCCTAAAAATGTTTGTAGGTACTAAAAGGTTTAAATGTAATCCCCACTAGTTGCATAAAACACACACATGTAGATATCACTGTGATGAGGTGTGCATTCAATGCTACACAAGACATGAGTCACAAATACATAAACAACAAGATGAGGTGAATTATAGAAGGGATTGCAAAGGTTGGAACATAAGGTAACTGACCCAGGGCACAATGAATCTTGAGTGTAGGACATGATTAATGTGTCATTAGCTTGTCACTCCAAAATCAAGACCAAGTCCATTCCTTTGATTAGTGACATCACATTGTTTCGTCTAATGATGGACAACCATAAGAGTAGCATGACAACAAGGCATACAATCACTTGGCATTTTGTGTAAAGGAAGAGTGATTTGGAATTTCTTTACAACATACTTTTTGCTTGGCCGCTTTGGCACACTATCTTTCTTTTTTCTCTCTCTTCTTTTTTTTGATGCGTAATCTAGAGAAGCTGCCTACCTTCAGGCATGGGTGCATGTCTTTCCAGTGGGACCCCCTAGAATAGCATTGGGCTTCTTTATTGAGTGCCTTTATTACTCTTACTCCCATTTTTTGTTAGATCTACAAGGATCTTAACACAACCAAGCTACATGATAACTCTGATAGATGTCACCAAAGAGAATCCACAAGTCTCCTTGATGTCACACCTTGACCATTTCCTCTTAGTCCATCATTTTTCACTCTAGGCATAATGAGCACAAAATTACTTTTAAGTTTTATGATGACAATAATATCATCGTACCCAGAGTATTCTTATTAATAGAATGGATGGGTGGATGTTGTGGGCTCACTGTCCAAATAATTAGTCACTTGTGACTTGATTCCATAGAATAACCCCTCAACCAAATGGTTACATGAGTGTCTTATTCATAGATGAGATTACACAAAAAAATATAAAACAATAAATTAGAAATGAAAAACTGGAAAACAAAAAAATTGTAAAATTAAAGAAAAGAAAAAATATTTACTAATCCTGCTTGTTAGAATGGAGGATATCCCCCATAACTAAATAATTGAGCATGGCTATAATTAATGAATGGAAAATTTGGATCCATGCATGTTGGAAATGTTGGGGATCAATCATATTCAAACCACTAGGTGTCTTTTGAGGTGGTGGTAGGAATATGCCCAAATTGGGGTTCACACACTTAATTGTAGTAGGCATAGTGGGGCAAATTATAAGATGTGGTCATGTGGTAAGGAGCTGATCCACTATGGCACCCATGACTATGAGATGGTATGCAAGGATCAATATGTCCCCCTACGTGGTTATATTCATTGGGCTGCATAGTTTTTGGAGTGTTGATTGGTGGCCCAAATAAGGTAATAGGAGGTGTTGGGTTCAAAGGAGAAGGTGCATCACAGTGTTGGACATGTGCTGAGTTGGTGGATGCAATGGTTTCAGAACCATGTTGTTTCTTTCTACGACCATGCCTAAAGAAAGAACGCTTTTGAGTACCTCCATTGCTATTAACAGTAGTAGCACAAGTAACGTTTGTGGGTTGGTGTTGTGGTGCAAAACCTTCTGGTACAATTGGTGGTGATGTAGAAGGAGGTGCAGGATGGAAATATTGAGGTTGAGAAAAAGTGTAAGGCACATAAGGTGGTGATCTTGTTGGAGAGGACATGGGTAGATGGTATTCGAGAAAATGATAGCGATGAGGTGAAGTAGAGGATGTTGATCCAATTGGAGAAATAGGGTGTTGCACATAATAAGCATTTGGTGTTGGGACATACAAAGGGTATGGTCTGGTTGATGATGGTTTCCCTCAGGACTAGGGTTTTTGCCACTACGGTTGAACCTGATATTTTTGTATGAAATATGGATGTAGCATTCCTCCCCAATGCTCATGTAAATGTAACAAGATTGGGCATTGGCCTTTGGGGTGATCGTACAGACAAACATTACATTGATACGTATGATTAGTAGTTGAGCTCCTATTCTTATTATCTTCAACCCTTCATTCTGATTGTTGTGTGGTGTCTTGTCCTATTTCTTGATTTGGCATAATTCTACCTCTACTAATGTTAGCATATCCTCCATATTTTTTATGTACCCATTTCTTCATCTTATTAATCTTTGCCCTGATTTCATCTAGTGATTGTAGGATTGACAAAGATGATTCCACCTCCTTGAAGTGAGTTGATTTCTCCTCTTCATGATCATGGACCCTTGTGATTGCGATATTGCGTACGCGATATCGCGTCGCGCCGCCATTTCTATAAATAAGAGGTGGCACTCCCCTTATTTCCCAATCTTGGCTAGTGTAGCGAAGCTCTGGCAGATTGATCACTCCAGAGTTAGAATTTTTCCCCATGTGCCCGCAGTAGGAGTCCTAGAGTGAACGGCTCTTTATTCGAGCAGCTTGTAACCTGAACCCAAGTTGTGTACGGCAATAAAGACGAACTTGTTTGGATAAACCTTGCAGCACGTGGTTTCATTTATTGCTTTCTTTCCTGCTTTCCTAGTGCGTTCAAGTACGACTTGATTACGAGCGTCTACGGACGTGTACGGCTAGTCAAGGAATCGGCTGCTTGACGCAATGCATGAGTACGACTCAATTACGAGCATTGGATGCTTGGTAACCCAGTAGCGTATTCCAGGATTCTGCGCTTGGTAACTCCCGGGTCTAATGTGTACGGCTAGTTGAGGAATCGGCTGCTCATTGCTAGGCTAGATCGTGTGATAAGTACGACTTAGTTACGAGCACCCACGGGTGTGTACGGCTGGCTAAGGAATCGGCTGCTTATCACACGTAGGCTAAATAGGTGCCTCAGTACGACCACTTCGAGCACTTGCGTTACGTGTGGCGATCCCAGTAACGATTAGCGTTTGGTAAGCTGCAGTTGCATAGTTCAGGGTGTGTCCGGCAAGTGGGAACGGATGCTGACGCTAGTTAATTTAGACTTAGATCTTAGTTAGAGTTAGTTTAGTTTTCTCAACCCTTTCTCCTGGTAGCATAGAAGATAAGCCGAAAATACCAAAAAAATCACATACCTCAGACTTGCTTAACCATACACCGTGACACATACAAGCAAGCCTGGGAAGACAACGAACGATTAACCCCAAGTGTTTCTTGTGGCGTTAAGGCATTTAGTCTGCGGAGTTCGACCGGATCGCGCGTGTACGCTCGTATTCGTATGGTGGAGTGTAGGGGTACCTCGCCACTCATCATTGGCGCCGTTGCCGGGGACTAAGTGTTTTTTCGCCAATTTAACATAAGGGATATCACTCACATCGTTGTGAGCTTAAAACGAACCTTAGGGTTAATCAGTTAATCAAGAACAATAAATAACGGTGAAATTAGCACACCAATAGAAATGGCTTCTTCTCACGAAATCAACTCACCTAAGGACAATACAGGAGAAAGTCAGCATCATACGCATAACCGAGATCAACCATGTCCTCAACAATCTAAGGTCACATATACTCATCCCGATGAGTATGTGCCGGATTTTACCTTTGTTTTCCATCAAGATGAGCAACTGCGGTGGAGAGACATGCAAGGTAACATCGTGTTACCCCCAGATCGCTCTGCTTCCAACATGCTTTTCCGTGCCTTGGTACGGTATGGCATGCAAGAGCTGATTACTGAATACGTTGCGGATGATTACACTCTGAGGGATTATCAACCCACAAAAGCCCAACGTATTCGGGATGCAAGGCAGGAGAGCCAACATTCACTACTGAAGGGCAAGGTTTCCCACGTCATTAGTGAAATAGGAGACGAGGAACCCCTCACAACGGGTTTCTTAGAAAATGATGTTCCTCCTCCTCACTCTGGTGAAGAGGTTAGGCATCAGGGCCTTAGATCAACGATACATATTCCAGGCTCTGATCCCCGTGAGCACCAGCTGTTCACGGCAGGAACAATCACTCGCACTAATGACGGACTCGTTGATCGTCGCAACGGTCGGGACCGAAGCAGCCGAAGAGAAGGCAAGAAACATCACCATGGTGATGGATCTCCTTCTTCTTCCCCTTCATCACATCATTCACCCTCTCCTTCCACATCTGGGCGCAGCCACCATGAGCATAACGCGGAAAGTAAAGGTAGAAGAGATGAAATGCCTCGACAAGAAGGTCGAGAGGAGTTAGGACAAGGACAAGGACGTAGGGAGAATAGGGAACCACAACGTAGACATCACAGACGTCATGAAAGAGATGATCATGACGAACCCCTATTCGCAACCCGAAGTATGCTTGACATTAGAGAGGCAGTTAGGATTCCCACAAGGCATTTGAAAGACAGTAGGATCAAGCGTTTGGATATAAATAATATCCCACGTTTTGAAGGGGGATACAACGCTGATCCTCAACATCATTTACAGGCATTCCACGACGCCTGTGCCTTGCAGAACATAGACAATGAGTGGCAGAAACTCAAGTTGTTCCCAAGGACACTCACTAAAGAAGCAGAAAGCTGGTACCGGTCCTTAGAACCGGAAACCATCAGGAGGTGGAGTACGATGCTCGAATTGTTCAACAACAAATATCAAACGTACTCCAGAGTGTCTAACTTGCGTAAGCAGATCCAAGGCTGGAAACAAGGAGCTCATGAATCCTTGGATGCTGCCATGGCCCGTTACTACACATTGCTACATCGTTGCCCGGGCCATGGGTACGCTAAGCGGGATCAACTTCGCCACCTCGTGGATGGGCTACGAAATGAAACGAGAAGAACTCTTGGGACTTACGCCCAAGGGAGACTCTCCCAACTAAGAGCCCATGAAGTTGAAGTATTGTTGGAACAAGTAGCGCAAGAAGAGGGTGAGCTACGGAAAAGAGAAAGTGCGGAGGAATACAACCGTGATCCCTCCCTTCGTAAGAAGGGAGTGAAATTCTGTGATGAGGAGGATGAGTCACCACTCGAAGAGTTGGTGAACAGGAAAACTGTGCCGATCCAAAAGTTAACAACGGAGGTATCGGCTAAGGTAGACCAAATGTGGGATTCCTTAGACTCACGAATAGAAACAGTCCTGAAAATTGTAGAAGAGTCTAAGGATGAGCAAAGTAGTGATAAAAGCAAAGACAAGCGGAGAAACTTTAACCCTGCACATAACAAGGGTAAGGGAAAAATCTCTAACTCCGATGAGGCTGAAAATTCTGATTCAGACAATGACGGTGGATGTGAGGTCTGCTATTATGACCATCCTAAGGGATGTTGTCCAATTATCTCACATCTGCAGGAGTCTGGGGTGTATGCATTAAATCCAAGACTTAATCAACGGCAAACACCCAGAAGGTTACCTTATCCACAAGGTAACCCGAGGCAGTTCCACCAACCCTTGACGTATTATCCAAGTGGAACACCTCCGCAGCCCATCGAGCAACATCAGCAGTGGCAATACCCACAGTCATGGGGGATGCCACAGCCAACACATCGATACCCTTACCGGCAGCCTGATCCTTATGGTTATTATGTGCAGCAGCCAGTTTCTCCAGGTGACGCTATGAGTCACACTCCACGCCGTCACTACTACGCTCGGGAGTACTTCAGAAGGACTCCTTCTCCTCCGGGAGACATTCCACATTCTGTCCATCCTCTAACTCCACCCGCACCTTTTCCTCAAGTAGTTCCCATAACACCTCCTGCTCCAACAATGCAAGGGGAATTACCTACCCAACCGCAGCAACGTCACGCCGCGAGATCTGTAAATATTCAGAGTGTAAATATCCAACCGGACACTAGTTCTGGCGATAACTGTACAAAAAGGAGACCCTTTTTCAGAACTAGGAGCCCGGATAGGCTCTCGCAACAACAAGCGGACGGGTATATGTATAGGCCTCTAACTACTAACACTTCGGAGCACCCTTCAGTCCAAGGGAATGTAACGCATACGGTTATGCTAACACATACCGTAACTGACTGGATCAAGGTAGGCCACCTTCCCAGGAAACTAACTGACCCTGGGAGTCCCTTTATTCATTTGCAGATCGCTGGGAATGCGCCACATCGAGCTCTTCTTGACTCAGGTTCCGGAGTCAACTTAATTTCGCGAAAGATGTATCACGCCTGGAACCTGCCCCAACTTAAGAAGAGCAACATTCAACTGGAGCTGGCAGACCAGTCCATTGCCATCCCATTGGGTTTGGTGGAGGACGTTATCACCACTGTGTGTGGTTGGTCCTACCCAGCAGACTTCCTAGTGATCGATGTTAACAACAACGAAGGGGACTTCCCAATTATAATGGGAAGGGCATGGCTAAGCACAGTAGATGCATGCCTTAGGATCCGTGATCTTTCCTTGGAAATCTCCAAGATAAACATATGTGGAAAGATCGAGAAGAGGATAGTTCCATGCATCACATACAGTGATTCATCGGGTGATGACACGGAGGAAATGTCTCCATGTCACAGGTGTGCCCAGGAAACTCTGCAACAAAGATGCCTGTATGTAGCAACCACACAAGAAGTAGTAGACACCCCGTGGTTGACAGCTTCTCATAAGGGCAAACAAATATGCATGGAACGAACTGAGGCAACTCATGCCAACAACCGTGGCATAGACACATTGGAACGTGAGCGTCGCCAACTTCCACCCCTGAATCTAAGATCATCATTTGGGAGAAGTTGGGCACTGCTTAGAAATTCAAATAGGCGCTCACTACTTCGGATCTCTCCCTCACAACTCAGTCATGGGGGAGATGGCCACCTATGCTAATCATATGGGGCCCTCAGTTCTTTTTCAGTTTTTGTTTTACACATTTTTGTTTTACAACGTTTTTGTTTTTCACATTTTTGTTTTACAATTTCTTTAACTTTTCTAATTTTTGTTTTACAAATTTCTTTAACTTTTCTTGTTTTTGTTTTACAACATCGTTATATTTTTCTATCTTTTTGTGTGTGTGTGTGTGTGTGTGTGATCCATCATGTAAATTCGTCACCCAATAAGTGTTCGGGCCGATGGGATGAACTGTTTTTCATTAATTGCTAATGTTTGGTTTTTACCTTTAAGTTACATTGTTGATACTAAGGTATGTTCTTTTGATATGGCAGGCAATGAGATCACTTCATCCATCCATCCATCAAGTCTATGGTTTCCCTTGGCTTGGAAATGTACAGTTCCCTTCCAATAAGAACTTTAACGAACCAGTGACTGGGCATTTCTCAAACTAAGGAAGGACTCAAGGATTTGAAAAGGGTGTGACTTCAAGGGAACTTGGTGCTCTTGTGTTGGTCATTCACTTGGGTGCTTGGATGTTTTCTTCTTGGGTTTTCTTACCGTTCCGATGTAACCCAATAATCGGAAGCTGAGACAATAAAAATAAAGAAGTCTTTGCATGGTGTGGTCCCCACGCATAAAAACACAAAACAAAAAAAAAAAAAAAAAAAATGGAAAAAAGAAAAAGAAGAAAAAAAAAGAAAAAGCTAAAAAGCTAAAAGTGAGGATTCAAAGCACACCCCTTAGACGGAATAAATTTGGGCTACAAGCACTGGTTATGGAACCAAAGTGTTCCCTCTAACTAAGGCCCTTCTCGCTTCCCATTCTCTCCGTTGTTTCGTCGGAATGGTGGTGGCTTCTCGAAGTTGCATCCTTGTTACCCAAGTGGATGATTTAACCAACTGCATTGATGCGAAGTCACTGGAAGTGGTTGGTTTGAGGCCAGAGTTGGAATGAGATTCGCCAAGTCACATTAATCATGAAACACACAAGGGGCTGTACACCACCTTGTTCTTGGGATTCCATTCCACTTCTCTTCTTCCCATCCTTCTCTCCATTGTTCACCTCATTGCCGGTTGTATCATTGTATATACTTTGGTTGATGCTTTGTTTTCTTTTTGGTAAATTCTTACGGTTAAGACTTTAACTCTTGTTCCAAAGGACATTCCCAGAGCCCACGGACTCTTTGAATGTGGGATTGTCAGGGCATTAAGGGCATGAGCCTGCTTTGGGGAGGACCCACTGACATTCCTATTTGGAACATTAGTTAACTTCTTTTCCTTAACGTTTTGCAATTAATTAACATTTTTGTTCATTTCCATCATGACATCCTTTTTATCGATGCCATAGTTGTCCCTTTTTACCTATCATTCCTATTCCTTTTCTCTCTCCATTCTAACGCTACCGGAGGTTCGCGATTAGTCATGGGGGTACGGGGCCTGATTTTTCGATTTTTATCCTAAGCCCCGGATTTTTTCGTTTTTCTTCCTAACCCCTATACCTTCGGTAGTCATCATCTACATTTTCCCAGATCCATATTAGCCATACCACAACTTAGCCAAGGAACCTAAACCGAAGCAAGGTATGCTTTACTTAATGATTCAATTACCCTTGCTAATATATGATTGTGTTGTGTGTGCAGATGGCAATCATACAACAACGGAATGGATCTGGAGCAGACACTTGGAATGGAGCAGCGCTGAAGCAGCATGCAAGGAGTGGAATTGATAATGCGCTTACAGATGGACAACGAAAGGCGCAATCTAGGCGTTGGCAGCAACAAGACTCTTCTCTCTTCTTCTCTTCTATTCTCTCTCCTCTTTTCTCTCAGCTGCCAACTGTGGCCTGATGTCATTGTAATAAGGTGTTCACCCATGTTGTCATGAACACCAGTTTTTGTCAAGTCTTGTAATAAAGACCGTTCACATGTCATCCCATTAGTTCCATTTCCCCTAATAATCCCATACCTACCTGATATCATTGTAAGGAACTCGAGGACGAGTTTTCATTCAGTCATGGGGGTATGATGAGACGCGACTTGCACTAGGCCGCGATATCGCGTCCCACCGTCATATCTATAAATAAGAGGCGGCACTCCCTTCATTTCCCAATCCTGGCTAGTGTAGCGAAGCTCTGGCAGATTGATCACTCCAGAGTTAGAATTTTTCCCCATGTGCCCGCAGTAGGAGTCCTAGAGTGAACGGCTCTTTATTCGAGCAGCTTGTAACCTGAACCCAAGTTGTGTACGGCAATAAAGACGAACTTGTTTGGATAAACCTTGCAGCACGTGGTTTCATTTATTGCTTTCTTTTCTGCTTTCCTAGTGCGTTCAAGTACGACTTGATTACGAGCGTCTACGGACGTGTACGGCTAGTCAAGGAATCGGCTGCTTGACGCAATGCATGAGTACGACTCAATTACGAGCATTGGATGCTTGGTAACCCAGTAGCGTATTCCAGGATTCTGCGCTTGGTAACTCCCGGGTCTAATGTGTACGGCTAGTTGAGGAATCGGCTGCTCATTGCTAGGCTAGATCGTGTGATAAGTACGACTTAGTTACGAGCACCCACGGGTGTGTACGGCTGGCTAAGGAATCGGCTGCTTATCACACGTAGGCTAAATAGGTGCCTCAGTACGACCACTTCGAGCACTTGCGTTACGTGTGGCGATCCCAGTAACGATTAGCGTTTGGTAAGCTGCAGTTGCATAGTTCAGGGTGTGTCCGGCAAGTGGGAACGGATGCTGACGCTAGTTAATTTAGACTTAGATCTTAGTTAGAGTTAGTTTAGTTTTCTCAACCCTTTCTCCTGGTAGCATAGAAGATAAGCCGAAAATACCAAAAAAATCACATACCTCAGACTTGCTTAACCATACACCGTGACACTTACAAGCAAGCCTGGGAAGACAACGAACGATTAACCCCAAGTGTTTCTTGTGGCGTTAAGGCATTTAGTCTGCGGAGTTCGACTGGATCACGCGTGTACGCTAGTTTCGTATGGTTGAGTGTAGGGGTACCTCGCCACTCATCACCTTGCTAAGTTGAGATTTTGGTCCTGTTGAGAACTTTCAACATTCTTCCATTTAGTTATTTCTCCTTCTTCTTTTGCTACTTGTTGGATAAGCTCTTGGAGTTGGTGGGTCCGTAGCTCATATAGTTGACCTGGGGCATACATCCCTAGAGTCTCCTTTGTTTCACTACAAAGTCCATCCATGATGTGATACATTAGCCTCTCCTTGGAGAACCCATGGCCTAGACATTTGTTTAATAAAGAATAGTATCTTTCTAAGGCCATGTCCAAGGTTTCATGTTACCCTTGTTTCCATTCTTAGATTTGTCTGGCATAGGTTTGATATTGTTCAATAAAGAGTTCTACCATTGTTTGCCATCTATGAATTGATTTTGGTTTTAAGGATCTGTACCATACTTTTGCTTGGCCAATGAGTGTCATACGAAAGACCTTAAGTTTTTGGCATCCATTATCAATATTGTTCCATGCACAGGCATCATAGAAGGCTTGTAAATGTTGTTGTGGATCTAAATCATAGCCTCCTGAAAACTTGGGAAAGTTGTTTAAATCAAGCCTGGGTAGATGGCTTTCTTTGTGATGCTTGCAGGATATTTGAACAACCTCTTGTATATGCATTAGGCTCTTAGTGGCCATCAGGGGTTCATCGTCACTAGGTAGGTTATGAATTTGTGAGTTGGAACAATGTTGTCCTTGTTCATGTTGGCATTCTCAATTTTTCCTGTGAGCTTGATTTTTAGTTCTACGCCAATCCCTTTGAAAGATGGTCATCAATGTCACAACTTGATGTTGAAGGGATAGAGGAAGAGAAAGAACTGGAAAACTCGTCATGACTTTTGTAAGCCTTCCAATCATCCCTGGATAAATTCTTGTTAACTATTGAGAAGGTCCCAGGCCTTATGGGCCTCCTTGTTCTACGAGATGTCCCATCCTTACTAGAGGTGTCAGAGTTAAATGATGAGAGTCCTTAAGTACAATTGGGGTGTTCATGAACATAGTGGATCCCTACATAAGGTTGAGTACTCCAAACTTCATCTTCATCATCATATAATTCATTGGTTCTCCAATGAATTGCCTTACTAGTTGTTGCATTGTCATAGTCTTGTGAGAAAGACATTGTTGTGAATTGTGTGTGACTTAGTTGAAATTAATTTCTTTTTTAAAAGATATATCATGAATACTTTGTTACAACGATCTTGTATGATATAACTAATCTAGATAACTAGCACCATCCTTGGAAACAATGCCAATGATGAGTGGCAAGGTACCCCTACACTCAACCATACAAATACGAGTGTTCATGCACAATTTGGTCGAACTCCACAGATGGGCTAGTTGTGGTATCTAGATAGTTACACGGTGATCGCAGTTCGCTATCTTCCCACCTAGACTAGTATTTTCTTTGTCGTGTATGGTTTAGTCTAGAGTGAGGTGTATGATGTGGTCCTAAACTAGTGCTACTCCTAGAGGCAATGGGAAATAACTTTGTTTTAAGCTAAGAGGGAATGAGAGAAAAGAATCTAAGCTAGCTTAAGTGCGATGAGCATCCATCCTTAATCATCCATACACATCTTGGACCTTATGTACTACTTCTGGGATTACCAAGCGTATATTACCTGAGTGCTCCTAGATACACTACTAGGTTACCAAGTAGTGACACTTGAATGCTCATGATTAAGTCGTACTCATTCTGCGTTTAATAACAGGGATAGTAAATGAAGGGTAAGAAATATTAATTAAGAAAACAATAAATAGCAATAATAGTAAGCAATTAAGACTAAGTGAATGCTATAATGATGAAGTAATCTTGATCTTTATTGCCGGTCATGTGCATGTCCAAGTACGTCACACTCGAATAAAGATTCCATACAATTACAATCATCACACTACGGCCATGCACTGGGGAAAGAGTTGAGATGAACTAAAAATGACAAAAGGACTCTAATCTAACACTAACTTCTAATCCCCCCTTCATGTGCACCCAAATGCATATTTATAGGCTTACACGGGAGTCACGATATCATGTATCCAATATTGTTGGCCAGGTCTCAATATCGTGTACCCGATATCGCAGATTCAATATTGCGAGTCTGATATCGGAGCCTGATAAATCATGGTTCATCATCTAGTTATATAAAGTATTTATTAATGGTTATTCTTTTATTACTTTAAATATATAGAAGTTTATGCAATTAATAAAAGTTTGAATAATGTAAATTCTATAAATTAGAGGTTTAATTTTAATGGATTATTGTCGAAATATATAAGTGTTGTGAAAGAAAACAATTGAAATGTGTTGGCTTAGTAGATTTATAGGTTCAATAAGGGACCATCACTTGGAGTAATGGTAAGGTCTTTGGTTTTTAAGTTATAAGACCTAGGTTCTAGCCTGGCTCAAAAGAGTCTAGGATTTCATTCATCCACTATCCTCCTAGGATCCCTCCATTCAAATTGTTAAGCATTAATTTTTGTTTTGCAAGTGCATCAACATTACAATTAATAAGGTTAAAAAAAAGCTTTCCAAATTAAAAGAAAGGAATATTATAAGGATAGGTGTGCTGATGGTTATTAAATAGTGATAAAGTAGAGGTAACAATTCAAGGCCAAAAGGTTACTATGAGCAATTCTACTACCTAGGGTTAATGCTTCAATCAAATGGTGAAATTAATAACTCAGTCTAATTGGATAAGGGGTGAGGGGAGGTTGGGAAGGGTATTGGAACCAAAACGTTTTCTTAGTCCAATTAGAACTTTATAACTCACTATTGCTAACTAGAATTAAGAGTCTTACTTCTAGGATAACACCTCATTGTTGGCTTTTTTATGTTTGTTTTTTTAAAAGTACTACAAATTTTTTTTACTATAGCCTGAAAGATTTCTACCTATAATAGAGAGAATGGATACTTCAGATTAGGTATTAGTCTTTGTGCTTGATTATGATATCTTAGATGTAGCCCTTACATCATTAGCAAAAGACATAATTTGCTTCATTTATTTGAAAAGGCTTCTAACATGCCACAATGTGTCTTTACCCTAACATTACTTTTGTTTAAGATTTTTTAATAAAAAATGCTTATTTTTAGTAAAAGCACATGCTACAATTTAAGCTTAAATCCATAATTTATAAATGTTATGTGAGCTAATTATTTGACAAATAATTAGTGTTCTAAAATATCACTTTTAATAACAATGAGGTGTTACCCTAGTGGTATAGGTCTTGTCCTCGTAACCCTAAGTCATAAGTTTAATTCTACTGGATAGCATGAGTTATAAATTTCTATAAATCTTGGGGTGTACTTATGTTTCAATTCTTTTGGGTTCAACACCCCCCACTTTTAACAAGTTAATAAATTAAGCTCTATTTAGGGATTGTAAGAATAGTTTTCTTAGAAAAACATGCAAATAATAATTTAATGTCTTGGAATTATACAAAAGAAATTACATGGTTTGTTTGTTTAAAGTGGTTAGTTAATTATCTTATTAGGTTAGAGGTTGTTGGTTTGAATTACACTTTGACACATCATTATACTACTTTATATTTTTTTAAACAATATTTACCTCAAAGACATATAGTCAAATTGAAACTTTATAACTTAGCAGTACCCATTAGAATCAAATCCATAGCTTAGAGCTTCCAAATCAAGAGTCTTACCACTAGGCCAACACCTATTATTATTTCTTTATAATTCTTCTAACATATCTTGTTGGCTATATGTCTTAGGATGTACCTATAATTAAATTATTTCAGGTTCTAACTTCTTCTCCTAATTAACCACCTAGGATAATGAGAGATGATTCGATTATCTCATTGTCAAGTATTTTTATGGTTGTAAGTTTAAGTCACGCTTAAAGAATCTTAATGTTTTACTGAGTTGGAGTAAGGTTAGATGAAGTTTTATTTGGTGATACTCCTCAACTTCAAGGATTTTTGCTTTATGGTTGGAGTTGCTTTTATCTCCTTGTTCTTTATGCCATTTGGATTGATGTAATGTGTTTTATCATAGAAACTTTCCAACTAATGATCTTCCTTTGTTTGCTCAATGTGACATCACTCAACAACTCATGCGTTAGCTACAACCTTGAATGTATCTCTCTTTTTTTTAAATTTTGTTTTGCTTTGTTTTTTTTGTTTATAGGAAGTCTTTAATATTAAAAGAAGGCATGGTTTGATCCTTTTCCCACTCCAAAGAAAGGTATTTCAAGATCGGCTGTAAGGATGAAAACCTAAAAAGGCATCACAAAATGGTTGGGTCTCTACTTTTCTATTGTGTTGAAGTTTCACCTCTCTCTGGTGCTTCTCTTCCATTTAATAAGTTCTACCAAAGAGTTGTGTTAGCTATATGTCTTAAAGATATATATAGTTAAATATTTTAGTCCTTTTCACAAGTTGTTAATATTTTGTTAACATATATCTTTTGAACAAAAGGAAGATACTTTATGAAATCAAATATGTTGATTATTTATTATAACTTATCTAATTCTTATTATTATTATTTAGTAACAATGAGGTGGTAGCCTAATGATAAGATTTTTTTAATTTGGAAGCCCTAGGTTATGGGTTCAACCCTTACCATTATGGTTTTACTTGATATATTCCTTTATAATTATTCTAATGAATCTTGTTGGCTATATGTTTTGGGATGTATCTATAGTCAATTGATTTTGGCATTCATACATCCCCCTTAATGTTGCAAATTAGTTGTTGAAACTAATAAAAAGGAAAAAAAGAATCTATTGTTGCTCAAGATTTTAATGTTAGTACATCCTTTACACCTTTCATAATGAATAATAATAATTTTGTTTTCTCTTATAAATAAAAAGTAGCTATTAGTATTATGAAGGTTAATCCACTTATTGAGACTACATATAAGGTCAAGCACCAAATTACTAAGAGTTAAATGTTGCAAGATGACCCCCAATTACCTCATCCACCGACAATTACATTTAACCTCATCCACCAAATTACTAAAAAAAAAAATACTCAAGTAACCAAATTACTAAGAGTTGTTCTACAAAGAGAACAAATACATGCCGATGAATTATACGTATTTAAAACTTCTCTTTGCCCTCTATACATGGAGGAGTCGTGCGTCTGTGTCTGCATCGAATTCGAAAGAAGGGAGCGGAAGTCGTCGAAAAATCCACAGCTATATATATCCCTTCCCAGGTAATCTAGCATCTTCCATTATTGCTAGTTGAAGGAAACGAATATCCAAGCGCGTTGCGAAGTTTTGCTGATTTCAAGCGTTTTGCTAACTTCCTTAAGGTTTTATTTTTTATTTTTGTTCCTCAGCCAACTTCAGTTGCTGTTATGACTCTGATTTCTTAGTAACTCACAGAGAGGATATGATGGAATAATAGTAAAAGGTCTGAGATTGGTGAGCTACGGCATGCGAATGCACGGACGGTTGATTGAGTGACGAGAAAACGAAAACATAGATTCAAAAATGAAGAGTGCCCTGGCGTCTGCATTAGTCTTTGCTTGATCGCCTTCGTAACCTCTTCGATAGCGATTATGACGGGAAAGTTTTGTAAAAGGCATCATAAAAGGGTTGCTTTGAGAGACTTCGACGTCTGCTTAGCCTTTTCTGTTACAGTTCTTTTTCATCCGATTGCATTTAGCTTGCCGTATTTCGCGCTCTCTCTGATATTAAATCATTTCTCTGATACTCTCTTTAGGCGTACTATTTTTTGTTTGAATAGAATATGCCTAGGTTTTTAATCAAAATATCTATAGGTTTTATTGCTTTTAGTTTTCTGTTTTTAAAATGTCTGGTTGATTTTGTATTTGATTTATCGGATATGTGTTTTCTTGACGAACTTGTGGAAGCTTTTCGGACCAACATTTCATTCCGTGTAGGATATTAACGTTGCAATGTTATAATTTGCTTTGCATACTCTATATTTTCCATTCCTTAATCTCAGCTGCTAAAAGAAATGGGAAGGGTAAATAAAGATCTAAGTTGTGGAAAATTTACAGAGAACACGATGTGCCTAAGAGTGTGAATTGAATTATGCTATTGCTACTTTTGGTTTAAGGGCTCATGTCAAAAGATCGATCTTTGGTGTACAAAATTCCATGCCATACCAGAATCATGGCAGTTTAGAAAACCTTTAGGGATCTTAGATTATGTACAATTCGAGTGAGATTGGGAAATGAAAGTTTGTAATTTTGTTGCCTTTGTCTGATATCTTAGTTAATGAAACTGAAACTGAAATTTTTACTTACTTAAGTCCACTGAGACTCCTTGGATCTATTGGACTAGTTTCAGAATTTCTCTTAGAGAAGTTTTTTTTTTTAAAAATTATAACTCAGTGTTGCCCAATAAAATTGAATCTGTGACCTAGGATTACTAGGCCAAGATCCTTACCACTACGCCAACACCAAAGTATCTTTAAATACTATTGTGGATTGTGCCAAGAGAGCTTTCAATATATGTAGATGAAAGACATGTAATGTATGTGGATGAAAGACATAATGTAGATGCATAAACTGCATGGTTGGAAATCCTAAGTGGCAAATTTTAATAGCATAGTCCTCAGAGCTTGTATGCACTGAGGAGCATGCTTTTGAAGCTTTTTTGGTATCTCAGGTGATAATGTCAAAATGTAGGGCAAAATATAGGGTAAAATAATTCGTGTACCAATCTTATACAATGGTTGCTGAATTGTCGGTGGATGAGGTTAAATAGCGTTATATAAAGCACACTGTCATGACTTCTTAATATTTGACTTGAAACAAAATATCTAAGGGTAGGGATTTGAACTCACGAAACAGTTGATTGAAACAATTGTTGTTCCACTAGTATGTTATGGTTGTGCAGTTTAGGGACCGGGCTTCACAGAAATATGGTGTAAACAAATTGAATTAATCCTAAAGCAATTTTTGACTAGAATTTCTGTCCAAGTTTAAATCTCTTATTATATCTTCTTGTTTTCCAACTAGAAGGTGAAGCACTTTGCCAGTGTATTGCTTATATGCAGTTTTGAATGCAAACCAAGATAAAGGATAGATCGTTTTATTGAGGACAAAAATGTTTAAAAAAATATGGAACATCTACCCATGACTTGCAGTGTGGTACAAAAAAGTATTTGTTGCATGTTTATAAGTCAAGTGCTGGAACATATTTGAGGAGAACACCTTAAGCATGACTCCTTTTTCCTGAATGTTAAAATCTTAATCAGAGTGGGCTGATGAGCAGAGCAAGAATGAATGTTCATTGTTTTAGAATCCAGACAACGAGATAATATTCTTCCTAAACAATCTTGCACTCGCAGCCTTTGTTTGTTTGGTTTCATTCAAAATGAAAAATATGTTTTCTATTATTGTATTACGATGTATAACTTGTATGATCCTTGGGACACTTTATTGTTTCTGTTTTTAGGGTTTTTTGAAGTCTGTACCAATCCTGTGCAATAGATCTCATGGATATTTTTGTGTATGTAATAAAATACCAGATTCAGTTTCAGTTTCAATATTTGCATGATCAGTTTAAGAAACGTTGCGGTAATTTCAAAGGATTCTGTCTAAAACGCTAGAGACAAGTCTCACAATTTTGTATGTAATGTAATAATTCAGTTTTTCTGAGATGGTTTTAATTTTTAATTTTTTATATTCTTCATACTGTCTGAGTTGTTAATATTAATGTAGCATAAGTTTTGATGTACCAAAAAGAAACAAATTGGTATACTTTAAATGAATACCGAATATGCAGTTGGTGCTGAAAAAGGTCAAAGATAAATTGGTTGGTACTTAAGTAGCTATGTCATCCCCAGCACTAGGGTACCAACAAAGCAGCTAGAGATAGAGACATGCAGGAAGAAGAAGGATGATGCCACATTTTTGGAGGACTTGAAGGATCACATTGATGAGTTTATTCATGCCTCAATGGAAGAGCATAAAACATGCTTTCAAAAGACAATCAGCAAGATGTTTGGATTGTCTAAGAAGGTTGCTGAACAGAATTCCAAATCCGGTATTTCCAATTCAAACAAAGTAGAAAGTGTGCTTCCTCTTGAAGCAATAACATCCGCACAGATAGAAGGGTGCACTGTATAAGAAATGAATTTTTGTTTAGTTTTAAGAACGTCATGTGACCGCAAATCTGAACATTCCGCTGCGTTTGTATACGACTCTGTCCTTGCTGTTCTGAAATAGAATCACATAATAAAAGATAAAAGATTAATAAGTGGTGTAGTTCGCTCGTATGAACTTTGATGATCCTATTCAATTAAAGCTATATTATATTAGAATCCTCGTGCACTTTTATCATGGACATCTGTTTTCTGACAAAATATCATTTCTAAATTGATCTATTTTAACATTTTGTTTTCAGAATTTTCAATATAGGCAATATACCATGTCATGCTTGCCGTTAATACAAATCTCTGAATGATCTTTTCTGTTTTGCAAATAAAAGTGCTACTATTTAATTCAGATATAACTGTTCTAAGATAGCGGTACATGGAGCCTAAACGCAAGAAACACAATTACCATATTCACGACCTCACAAACTAATGAGGCTTGGGGAGGTTTTCTTTTAACTGTTCTCAGTCATCTGAGATCAGCACATGGAGCCTAAACCCAAGAAACACAACAAACATATTCACAAGCTCACAAACTAATGGGGATTGGGGAATTTTCTCTGGTGGCGTCTGTTCGTGATGAAAGGACAGACACAGGCATCATTACAGGGCAAGGGTGATTGTGAATTTGAGGACGTGCTCTTCTGAATGAGGTGAGGCAGAGTACCTTGCGGGGTCTTGTCTGAAAAATCATCTTCAAACGTAGACGTGAAAGAAATTTCCCAAAAGAGGAGGCTCTGAATTTGTTTGAAAATGATATAAATCGTCCTGCTGCAATCACTCCAAAAGCAGAAGAGGTCAGAATTTGAAGAGCTGGAACAGGGCAAGGAA
The DNA here is from genome assembly GCA_015680685.1 of Gnetum montanum. Taxonomy (NCBI): domain Eukaryota; kingdom Viridiplantae; phylum Streptophyta; class Gnetopsida; order Gnetales; family Gnetaceae; genus Gnetum; species Gnetum montanum. The sequence continues at coordinate 348,737 of MNCI01022151.1, read as the reverse complement.
AGGGAGCAAGGGTAAGCACCAACCAGACAACCACCACAACATGAACGTGGACACCGTGTCTAGAGCTTTCCTGCAACAACAACAAGAACAAGATGATGATGAAGAAGAAACCCAGGAACCTCTTCTCACAAAGAATCAACAGAGATTCTGCGTGTTCCCCATCAGGAACCACACTGTGGGAAATGTACAAGAAAGCTGTTGCCAGCTTCTGGACAGGTAGGTTATGAAGGGGTTTATCAGGGGTTTTTGTTTCTGGTTCTGGGTTTTGTGTTTTAGCTTTGTTTGTTCTTGTTGTGTTTTGACATTCTCAATTTGCATCAGTGGAAGAAGTGGACCTGTCGCAGGACCTGCGTCACTGGGATGCGCTCACAAGCAACAAGAAGAATTTCATAAGTCACGTTCTGGCCTTCTTTGCTGCCTCTGATGGAATTGTTCTCGAGAATTTGGCTCTCAGATTTCTGGGCGATGTTCAGATTCCTGAGGTACCATTGAATTCAAATTGTCTTTTTGTTCGCTAGGAGTACATGTGATTTTCTCAAACAATCTTGATACAAACTATGACCTAATTTTCTGAAATTAAAGGTACTTTTTGTGGGTTTCATATCGACTTTCGTATGGTTTTTCCTCCATGTTTTCCTCACATGCCCTTCTGCCTCAGTAATCGATTTTCAATTGAATCGATGCCCTTTTTCCAACCAAAAAATAAAAAAAATAAAAAAGCCTTTTTTATACCTTCTGGTTAAAGTGTAGCAGTGTATTTGGTACCGCATTTTAAGTGTTTTGGTATGCAAGGTACTTAATTGATTAGTGTGTTGAGAAATTTGGATATTTAAATCTGCAGGCCCGGCCATTTTATTTCTTCCAGATTGCCATAGAGAATGTTCATTTTAGTGGGATATTTTCCTAACTTTATCTTAAAATCATTATCAAGCGGCACTTTCCTAACTTTTGAGCCTGATTATTTGGGCAGAGATGTACAGCTTACTGTTGCAAACATATATCCAAGATTCTAATGAGAAAGCTAGGCTTTTTAATGCAATCGAAACAATTCCTTGCGTGGGCAAAAAAGCTGACTGGGCTATGAAATGGATTCAAAGGTATTGCCGTAGTTTTTTTCCCCCGTTTTTTAAAAAATATTTTGGAAGCAGCACTTCTGTAAAAATTGTAAAAACTGGTCCAGTATAAGAGAGAGAGATTTATTATAGGTAGTTTTTGAGTATTGTGAGGATTGCATATCTTGTTTGAACTAGCTTTACAGCTCTGAAAATGAGTACTTCTTGAAAAATGAAAAATTCCATTATTCTAGTTTCAGAAACATTGACAATTTCTTTTTTCATCATATTTATTTGCAGCTCCCTTTCCTTTGCTGAAAGACTTGTTGATTTTGCTTGTGTAGAAGGAATTTTCTTTTCAGGAAGGTTAGTTTCTTAATCATATTTAATCACAAGGTTCAATGCAATCTTTCAC
>MNCI01022151.1:323073-346832 GCA_015680685.1 Gnetum montanum | reverse complement strand
AAGGAGAGTTGGTAATTATCAGAAGCCATCAGTGATGTCAAGCATAGGCAGTACAGAACACACTCATGTTCAGAATAGATGAAGATTTTTGAAACATGGCCGTTGCAAATTCAATTATTAAGTTCATTTAAAAGTAATTGTCAATGGCTGCTAATGTGCCATAGAATCTTCTTAACTGAGAATGTGGCTTTATTCCACACGAATTTTGTTGCCAGTTGTATGTTCAATATTTGGAACGCGTTATTGGCTCTTGCTTTTGCAGTGTTTTGACTACAATGCTTGCCTAGTATTACACCATCGTTCCTATCTTAAGGGATGATATTATTATGGTTTTTTTTTGTTTTTGTTTGTGGATTTGTTATGGAGGTGCAATTGGTATTTCTTTTTCATCTGGCAATAATGTTTTGTTGTTGGTAACTTGGTGATATAAAGTAATTGACAATATAGAAATTTTCCAATTCCATAGTGAGGTAGGGACGACAAAGTTTGATGGAGTAGTTACAATATAGATTAGAGATGCTAATGCACTCATAATTCTTGTTACTCATTGGAACACAAAGTTGTCAAGCAAGAGCTATTAAGAAATAAAAGATTGTTATGTTATTAGAAGATTTTTGATTCTCTTTTTACTTTGGTTTGCAAATTAGCATTGTTTTTTTGCTATTGGTTTTGTTTGATCCACCAAGGGATACCTTGGTTTTTTAATGGCATCAAATAATTCATTCATAATGAGAAATTACAAGTATCATATCTGCTTACAGAATAAAATAGTATAGAGGTGGTTGCTATTTTGGACTTTCATCACAAGTTTTATTATCCCAATAATATAAATCTTACATCTCATCCCAATAATATAAATCTTACATCTCATCAAAGTGATAGTTACTTTATCTTCTTTTGTGAGGAAAAGCAGGTAACGTGTATAAAGCTAAAAAATGGCTGTAGATAAGTTTCATTTTGTAAGAAAATTATTTTATTATGTTTTCAAAAATCATTTTTCATGTATCTTTTCACATGATAAATAAAGCTTGAAACCTTTATCAAATTCTATGTGATTATTGATGAATAATAAAAAATTACAATTTCTAGAAGCTATGATTTTAGGTTTATCGACAATTATAAACAGATATATTTATGACATTATTTGGTCAATTAGTATTAGATTGTGTTAGTTTATTTTCTTGTTTCTTGTAGAGTGGATTCTCTCTTATTGTAAGATTTTGACCTAAAATAGGTTTACCTTTTTAAATTTTTCTAGCATTATTTATTGCATAGCATTTACATTTCAATGCATGTTACATCATGGTGGAAAGTGTGACATGATCTTGACCTTTTAACTTGGTAATCCCAATAGCTAAACACTTGGTATGCTCATAAGTGTTAGCTTAATAATCTAAGTGTTTAATGGGAATATCTAAGAACAAAAGAGTTGCGAAATGAATGTTTATTATCATAAGCTAGATTAGGATTTATTTTCCCAATTTTAATTAGCCATACAAGTTAAAGGACCACTACAAGTATTAATTAAAAAATCAAATAATAATAATAATTAGTAAAATATTAATATAAAAATAAAAAAAAAAGATTTTTGTAATGTTACCATTCAAATAACATAGATGGTGGTTTCATAACTATCATACTTTATTCTTTTTTAACAAAAATAGGCATATGACTTAAATATCCAAAAAGTGTATAAAGTTTTCATTTTACAAAAATATAAAATATAAAAAAAGTAATTTTCAAGTCCAAAGGATTCACTTTGTACAAAAGTGATCCACATTTCTCCCAGTGTTCCTCTTTTAGTGTTTCCTCAGCTACTCTAGGCTCCCTACATCGAAATGTAGGAGTTAGAACTCTTTTTTCTTATTCATGGAGCATAAAAGTTTTGGGCCAAAAGTCTGAGGATATAGACTATATAAAGGCTTTTAATTAAATATTCAAAAATGTTTTGAAGTTAAAAAATGCCAAAAATTTGCTAAAATCCAAAAGTCTAGATATTTTATATTTTATTTGAGAATCTACGAAGGCTAGGTCTTTGATAAACCATGTATATATGCAGCCTATCGTAGTTGTGATATTGTAGCTATGCATATGTCATCGTAGATGTGATGTAGTGGGCCATAGTCATGCCTATAAATACCAACCCATCGTTAAGTCAAAACAACTTTTGGCTAACACTTCGAAGAATTCATGCAATTTGTTTTCATGAATTAGAGTTAGAGTTAATGCTTGTAGTGTGGTGAACAATAGTTTTACGGAATCTTTGTTCAAGTGGATTGTTTCTAGATGCAATTCATGAATGGAAATAAAGATCGAGATTATTTTTCACCATTGCAACATCTCACTTAGCTTAATTTTACTTTTCATCATGTTTACTTAAGTCATTTACATTTTCTAAGTTCCTTTATATCCCATGTCTTTTAGTAAGGCGGTATAAGTACGATTGGTTTTGAATGGAATGTGTAACTGTTTGGTAACCTAGTTGTGACTTCACTTGATTTGCTTAGTAGTGAAATCACTTGGTAATTCCAGTAATGGCTAAATTAGTGAGGACATGTACGACAAACCAAACCAGGATGATTGCTCATCATCCATAGGATAGAATAGCTTTCTATTTTCATTGCACATAGACTTAGATTTTATCATCTTTTTCACCATGTTGGCACTTAGTGTAATTCAAGTTGAACAACTTCAACAAATCATATAGCTCACCAAGAGTTAAATCATATGACTTGAACCTCGCTAGCTCTACATGGGAAGACAATGATCATGAACTAAACATCAACTACTAGCATACTTACATTGTCCATCCACAAATTATGATCAGGTTACATGTAAACACCTGTGACTTGTATGGTTGAGTGTTGGAATATCCAACTGCTCATCATTGACGCCATTGCCAGGGATGTGTCAATGTTTGCTAGTTGATTTTACAAAGTTCATTGTATTAAGAGTTACAAAGTACATGTTTCACACTTCGAATAATTTTTTTCAAAAGTACACTCTTAAGCATCAAACACTTAACATGGCTTCTACAACTAAGAAAAAATCTCCACCTGCTACTGAATTTAATAAAGATCATGACAAGGATTATAATGAAGCAGATTGAAGTACATTGATGCAAACTAGGATTTCCTATGCTCATATTGATTCTTATTATTCAGATTTTACATTTATCTTTCACTAGGATGAACAACTCAGATAGAGAGATTTACAAGGCAACATTATCTTGCCATTAGAACATTCAGCACCATCAATGCTTTAAGTAGTCCTTATGAGGTCAAACCTTGGCCATTTGCAAAAAGGTTATCAAGTCATCAAACACATGACTAGACCATACTAGCTAATGAAGGCTTAAGTAAGAAAGGATGCCACATGGAGGCAAGGTATGTATAAGACAAAGGGAAGAAAGCACCTCAAACAATTTTTCTAGAAGAAAAGAAATATGTTGCATTCCAAAAGTGAGAAATTCTATCAAACTCATGAGTCTCAATCTCAAACACCAATCATCCACATCGAAGATCCCATTAAGATAAAATTGCATTTAGCTCTTGTTGAAAGCCTTAGAAGAAATAATAAAGACTATAGATTTAGGAGGAATTAAAGGCCTAAGACCTTTACTGAATTTAAAGGGGATGAATCAAGGAGTCACAGAAGGAGAACCAATTGAAACTATTCTTAAACTCTTTCATCTTCTTCCTCACATTTATCTACAAATTCTGACAAGAGAGAATGAAGACAATTAAATCAAACTAAACATAAACTACTAGTATACTTTGTTCATCCATGGATTACAATCAAGTTACATGTGAATACTCGTGACTTATATGGTTGAGTGTTGGAATACTAATTGTATAGTTGACTATTGGAATACTAAACAACATGCAACCATCATGAGTGTTCATGTGCAACTTGATCGTAATTTGTGGATGGAAAATGTAATTATACTGGTAGTTGATGTTTAGTTCACGATTGTTATCTTTCCATGTAGAGTTAGCAAGGTTCAAGTTCTATGGTTTAACCCTTGGTGAGGTATATGATATGTTGATGTTATTCGGCTTGAATTACACTAAGTGCCAACATGGTGAAAATGATGCTAATATCTAAGTTTGAGTGCAATGAAAATAGAAAGCTATTCTTTCCTATGGGCAATAAGTAATTGTTATTGGTTTGTCATACACATTCTAGCTAATGTAACCATTACTGGGATTGCCAATTGATTTCACTATCAAAAAAATCAAGTAAAGTCACTAATGGGTTATCAAACAGTTATACATTTCGCTCAAAAATAGTCGTACTTATACCACTTTACTAAGAAACATATATGAAAGACTTAGAAAATGTAAATGAATTAATGAAAGTAAACATGATGAAAAGTAAAATTAAGCTAAGTGAGATGCTATAATAGTGAAAAACAATCACGATCTTTATTTTCATTCCTAAATTGTGTCTAAGAATAATCCACTCATACAAAGATTCCATATAACTATTGTTTACCATATTGTGGACAATCATTCTAACTCTAACTCTAATTCATGAAAACAAATGTCAAGAATTCTGCTAAGTATTGGTCAAAACTTATTATTTTGAGGTGATGGTGGGTTGGTATTTATAGGCATAATCATGGCCCACTACATCACATCTACGATGATGTATGCAAAGCTACAATATCGTAGGCTGCATATACATATAATTTATCATACCCCTACAACTGATTGAAAACTCATGCTTGAGTTAAAACAAAAGGAGGATAGAGTTCCTGATAAAATTTGTGGGGTTATATATAGACTTTGACATTATGACTTATATACATGACTAAATCTATTATGAATTTTGCATTGTGGTTTAAGTGGTGCTTAAAAAGTTATCATGTAGTGCATGATTGACACATATGATAAAACAAAACAAAAAAAAAAAACAAAGCTCAATGTAGTCCTTATGTTCTAGGTCATGGTGGCTCCTCCATTGGCTTCATTCCTTTGTCATTAGGCTTTTAAAATTGGTATTTGTTAAGAAGTGCTCGAAGCTTCTTTTCTTCCAATCTTGGGTCATGTATCATCTAAGAAAATTCTATAATATTTGTTGGAGTTGGTACCTCCCATGAATATGGCAGTTGTGGAAACATCTTATTAGCTTTCACCTACCAAGCCACAAATTTCCTTCTTTCATCTTCAAAAGCAATGGTTATTTTTCTTAATTTTTGGTAGTCAATCATCATTCTATCTAGGTTTGTTGCTACATCTTTTTGGTCCTAGTAGCTAGCTTTGACCACTTGGAGTTTAGAGTTTGCAATGTGAAGCTTTTGTTACACATCCTTTCTATTTGCAAACTCTTTCTCATATAATGCATACACTATGACCACTTTCTGCTCTAATTCTATTTTGGTCCAGCTTGTTGTTAATTGCTAGGTTAGCATATTGAAGATTCACTAACTCCATGTACTCTATTAGATCCTCTATTTGCAGGTCTTTGTTTTTTTATTTTGGCTTGGTGCACATGTGTAAGACTATCCAAAATTGGTTGCCAATTAGGTGTTTGTGTTGTGATGGAATTAATCTTGGCTTTAGCCATCTGAATCTCCTTCTCATTGATTTGCTTGTACATGTCCACTTGATGTCTGAAGTGCTCCTTCATCCATTCATGCTTTTTTTTCCTTATTTTGTCATGTGTTGATGTCAATGGTTGACTTTTGACGTACAACATGGACTTCTTCCTTGGATAAGATTCTATTTTCTCTGGTCAATTTTGTAATGTTGAGGTTGACCTAAGAAAATTGCTCTCTTAGTTGATGAATGCTTTCTTTTAGCACATTTTTATGTTTCTCAATATCTGTAAACCTCATATTTTTAATGGAAATTTTCTTATTTTTCTCTTCTAATGTAGTTAGGGTTTTAGCATGGGCATAGGTTTGGGCATATATCACCGAGGCATTCTACACTTCCTTCTCTTTTTCCTTCTTCATTTGGGCATACTTCGGCATCAATTGATTCCCATCTATTTAGTTTTGAATTATTCTAGTTGGTCAAGCATAATATGCCATGAAAGGTTTTTCATTTTGCTCTTAGTGTGGTCAATTTTTCTTGTAGCCTTTCCACTTCATTTTTAGCATACTATACTCTAGTCTCAGCCTTGACTAGCTTGTCCTTGGTTGAAATTAACTTTGACTACACTATAGTGATTTCACTTGGGATATCAACGAGATTCTACATTACTTCTCCAATCTATGGTAGTTAATTCAATATGTCTTCATGCTCTTATGGGACCATGGATGTTTTGACTATGGTTCATATGTTTTTTTTTCTAGTGATATTAGCTTGTGGCACAACAAAAACATTGAAAGATTCCTTGATATGACCTGTAATAACTTCTACGTCTTCTAGTGCATTCTAATGTTGCATAACTACTATTGTGGCTCTTTCTCTTGTCTCTAACATCACTTGGAAGGATGCACCATTCTTGGATATTTGCTATGCCTAGTCTTCATCCTCCCCTACTTGTAATGAGATATAACCACTATTAAGTCTTGTTGATATAGTAGATCTACTTGTATTGTCTCATACTCTATACATACTAGAGATCTCTAGACTTTCCCAACTTATGACTATCAACAATTTGTTGTAGATGGCTCATTGAGGGTCTATAATCTTGCTTTTCTAGAGGAGCATTTGGTCATGGACTATTAGTTGTGGGTGTTAACCTACTAGGTTCTACTTGCTTTGTTCTTGTGGCTTGAACATCACCTATTAGTGTAGACCTAGTTTCTCCTTTAGTGCATAGTGGTTTTTCCACTTGATCCTTCTTTAGCAGCACTAGTTTTGAAAGTTCCACATATGAGGCATTCTAGACTTTACGAAGAATATCATTGGTGTAAACCTAGAATTCCTACCTATTGACACAACCTCCTTATGAGACAAGGGAATTGTAGAGTAATTTTCCTTGTCTTCTTCTCCTCAAATCTTCTTTGTATTTCTAAAAACATAGATGAGACATATTGGCCTAGAATTTGCCCATTAGAATAGCGCTTCCTCTAGTAGCATAAGCGAAAATTCTATTTAATCTTTTTGTTGGGAAGATATGGTAGATTGCAATATTGAAGCAAATATTTTTAGTTGTAGAAAATCCACTATATTTCTTTTCATTGGTTCCAGAGGTCCTTTGTAGCCATAGCTTCCTTGCCTCTTTGTCGAACCTTATAGAGTTTTGGGCAAGATTGGCTTTGACATTTGGAATGTTGAGTGCCCTAGCTATTGCTTTGATTGAATATGGCACTATGATTCCCTCTATTTTTACTATAGCATCATCTTGATTATTTTTTCAAAATTGGTACACTTCTCCTAGGTTCCATTCATCATTACATGAGATTATGGGACATAGAGGAGAGGCTTGGAGTTGTTCATGAACATCAGCAGTGGCAAACTCCATGAATGATTGAAAGTTCAGTTCCATTATGATAGTGGACATGATAAACTTTTCTTGGATGACTTGGAGACGTTCTTTTGATCACATGAGGTGCTATCCTTGCTCTTGAGTAGGTGGTGCATTAGCTTGTACTTGCATAGATTGTCTTGTCATAGGTGTTGGCTGATGGATACTATAGGATTGGGTCTCTTTCTCTATAGGTGGAGTCTGTTCTCTAGCTTGTCCCTTTCCTTTGGCTCTCTTTCTCCTTTGTTATGATGATCCTTCTTTTGTGAGTCTTTTAGGAGGCATTTGCAATCATAAAGAATTCTTTTAAGATCACCTTAATGAATTCATAGAAATCTCTAATTGTTCATAACCCTTTCTTGAGTTCTTGGCTTTGATCAATATCAATCATTATTACTTTTTAGTTCTTATCAAGACTACAAAGCTAGAAAAAATTTGGAAAACCTTTAATTATAGAGTTTCCTAATGTTTACAAGAAATTTTATGCTTTATACCCAATCACAATTGCTAATTTCTTTATTTAATGTGTGTTTGGATGGTTAATTGGAAAGAATTGTTAAGTTTATTAGCCTTTGTTAGTTTAAAATATAAAATTTTCTATTGTTATTACCCTTTCTTTGTTCATCTAGGCATTATAAAAATTCAATGCAAATTGCACAACTATGTGTATTACTCTCCCTCATGACTAAGTTGCTCACTTTGTGAGTAAAAGGAAATGAAAATGGCTCGAATTGGAGCTCCAGTGAAGAAGAAATGGCTCTTTGGAAGTTTGGAGGTTAAAAAAATAGCATGAGCTCCCTAGGCATTGAATGAGAGAATGGAAAACATTTCTATCTCCCTTGCACATACATATATTTTTATCATGGATACATCATAGATACGATAGCGCAAATGCGATATCGCAGGGGCTCATACATTGTATTTATGATATCATCATGAAAAATTTCAACATTTTGTGTAATTTTTGATGGAAAAATTGAATAAATTGGATAGTTTGGAAGGTATAGATATGGTCCAAAGGGTTCTTGATCATAGGTGATGGTTAGATTGCAAGAATTTGTCATTAAAGATATATGAAAGAAGGGTTTTGAGCAAGGTTAGTTGATTACGCTTTGTAGGAGATGAATAGATAGGAAAGTAATAATAATTGCATAACTATTTTGGAGGCACAAGATGATGTGAAATTAATCATAAAGTACGAAGCACAAGAGTTATATAAGTGAATCCTCCCTAAAGTAGGCTTCGGTCCTTAGTACCCTTGTATAACCACATCGATAAGTGTTCATAGGCACTGAATGAGTTGAATGTAAAACATACCTATCTTCGAAAACACACATATTAGTATTGCCTTTATGAGAAAATAATATTATATTATACAAAACCATCAAATTATGATTATAAATAATAGTGAGGTGGAATGGGAGTAGTAGGGAATGCAGAGAATAAGATGTGGGTGTCTTACCATAGGCATAATGAATTCAATGTGTGATGCATAGTATAAGTTGATCATTAGCCCTTTCATCCAAGATCTAAACCAAGTCCATACCACTTACTAGTGACATTGCATTGTATTGTCCCATAATCAAAAACCACAAATACTACCACAATTGTAAGGAGTATTAACACTTGATAATGAAGTACAAGGAAGCAATTTATTAACAATGTAGTTTATTTTTAAAGGAGACTTGGCCATTAGACAAAGGAGTGTCTTCATGCATGGGTAATATGTATTCTTAGCTTCGTAACCAATGTGAGTTTAAGAAACCTTGAAATTTCTAAGAAGTCACCTACCTTTAGGCATGGGTAACATGTCTTTCCAATGGAACCCACACAAATTTTATTTTTAGTACATTTATTAGGTTATTACTATGTCAATCTTACCAAAGGGCTACTTTCAAGCAAGGGTCACATGTCTTTCCAGTGACATGGTAAGGTAGAAGTTATTTTATAACATACTTCCATTTTTTTTAGAAATCAAGTAAATAATACAACTTAATAGTAGAATAAGACTTATAGTAGTAGCCTTAGAGAAACCAAAAATCCTATGATGTCACACCCTATTCATTCACACTTGGTCCTTCATTTTTCTATCTAGGCATAATGATCACAAGTTTATTTAAATTTTATTGTGAAAAGAATGTTATTATGTCCATGATAAGATCCTTTTATTATTGGAAATGAGTGGATGGATGATATGGTCTCACTGCATATATAATCTGTTCTTTAATGACTTGATAACATAGGGTGACATTCTCATTATTTTAACTACATCTTATTTTTTTCCTTTACACTTTATTAGAAAAATAAAGAAAAATATTTACATGAAGGATATTAAAAGTCATAGGTAAATGGGAAAAATAGAAAAATATATAGAGAATTTAGAGGATATTAAGAAATAAAAAATGATTAAGAAATAGAAAAAGTATAAAGAATGGAAAAGATATTAAAGAATGTAAAATTTGGTATGAAAGGTGAAAAATATAAAAAGAATATAAAAATAACATTTTGTGCCTAAGTGTCAAACTTGAAATCTTGATGAATATCATTAAAAGTGGAGACTTGGAAGATTGAATGATCGATGAATGGTTTGGTATGCAAGGTAGAGTCTTTAGAGGAGTTGGGAAAGTTGCAAAATGATTTCACTTTTTGAATATTGATAAGAATAAGTGTTTGTGGGTTTGTTGGGTGGTAAATTTTTATGGTGATAGATTGCTATGTAGCATGGATGATATAAGATCCCTTCCATAGAGTTTGGAACTTAGTATTTTGTGGAACATGATTGGGGTTATAGTAAAGTACCAAGCTTGATGGACATTTGTCTTATTTTGATGTCATGTCTACATTTGGAGTACTTCTTGAGGACTTTATTACTCATTGAGCTACTAGATGATTCTCATCTAAGAGATTCAGATTCATTAGGTGTTCTTTTTAAGCTAAGTTTATATCTAGGTTAGGGGTACTGATAATTACAAGGGTATTTAGCTTTACTTGGATTGGTAGAGTAGGTAGTTAACTAGAAAATAACTTATATGGTGAATACCCTATAGGAAGTTTCTAGGTTGATCTATATGCCCATAGGGCATTGTTAAGTTTAGTTTCTAGTCCTTCCTATAAAAACTTATAGTTCTACTTAATATCCTTGCGATTTCAATTTAGTTTCTAGTCTTTCCTACAACAACTTATAGTTCTACTTAATATCCTTGCGATTTCCTTGATAGTTACTTTAACTTGACCATTCACTTAAAGGTGATAACATGTAGTATATTTATGATTAAGTCCAAGTTGTTGTATTAGCTTTTTAAATGTAGCTCCTATAAAGTGAGTTCCATTATTTGATATTAGCTTGCATGCTACTTTAAATCTATTCATCACATGTTTTTGAAAGAATTTGACAGCCATTGTGGTCATGCAATCATTAACTATAGCTACTTTTTCCTACTTTGTGCAATAAATAATAGTTACTATGATATAGGACTTTTCGTTTGATATCAGCGTGATGGGTCCCATAAACTTAATTTCCCAAATGTTAAAAGGTTCCAACAGTTGTATCCACTGTTGTGGCCCTTCGTTTCTAGTAGTTAGTCCTCCATCTCTTTGGAATCTCTCATAAGATTGGGAAAATTAGTGTGCACTCTTAAATATGATAGGCCAGAAGTAGCCTACCATCATTAATTTTAGCACTATTTGTTGTCTTGCATTGTGATCACCACATAGTCCTTCATGCATATCTTTGAGCATTCTTTATTTGTTTATTTTCTAGAACACATCATCTTTTCAATCTATTAGCACATATCTTGTAAAAATTTTCATTAATTTCCTTGTACCGTTTTACCCTATGGAGGAACTATTCTTTATGGTTCTTATTCCATTCAATAGGAAGTTCTTGTGTAGTAAGATATGTCATGTAATCAGTAATCCATGACTTCATTGTTGAATCTATAATCATTGCTATCTGTGAATAAATTTTCATTGGGAAATTATTCTGATAGTGATTCTTTATTTTCTTGGGGTTCTCATTTTAATCTTAACAGGTGATTAGCCACAATATTTTCAATTCTCTTCTTGTTAATCATGGTGATGTCAAATTTTTGTAAGACAACAAGCCATCTTATCACTTTTGGACTTATCACTGGTTTATTCATTAAAAACCTAGTAGCACTGTGATTAGTATGGATATTACTAGGGTACCTGAGCACATAGTATCTAAATTTTTCAAGTGCATATGCCATAATCATAAGCTCCTTATCTATTGTGGTATAATTGAATTATGCCCTAATGATGCTTTGACTGGTACAATGTATATAATAAGGTCTTTTTTGGTCATTAAGTTGAGTCAACACTACTCCTAATGTGTACTTTGAAGCACCTATCATAATGTGAAAAAGCTTGGTCCAATCTATAGTTCGGAGGATTGAAATCTTGATCAATTTATATTTTAGGATCTCAAATGCTTTTTCACATTATTCTATCCATTGAAATGTTGCATCTTTCTTTGTTAATTCAACTAGCAATTTTGCAATCTTTGAAAATTTTTCAATAAATCTCCTATAATATCCTCTGATGAGTGGCAAGGTACCCCTACACTCAACCATACGAATACGAGTGTAGCACGCGCGATCTGGTCTAGCTCCGCAGACTAAGTGCCTACACGCCTTATGGAACACTTAAGGTTAATTGTTCGTTATCTTCCCAGACTTGTATTTGTCACGGTGTATGGTTAAGTAAGTCTGAGTTATATGATTTTTATGTCTTTTCTAGTTTATCTCCTATGCTAGTAAGGTGAAGGGTGAAGAGACTAATTGACTAACTCTAACTAACTAACTAAGCCTTAATTAACCTATCATTAGCATCCGTTCCCACTTACCGTTCACACCCTGAACCAATGCAACCTTGGTTACCAAACGCTAGTTGTTGCTGGGATCACCAAGCATAACGCACATGCTCGAAGTGGTCGTATTGAGGCACTTAACTAGGAGAGAAGGGTTGAGAGATATTTAATGATTAATAAAGAATTTAAATGGTAAATAGTAAATAACAGTAACTAAATTCCTAATTAGCCTATTCCATGCACTACAAGGTTTATCCAAGAAGTTCGTCTTTATTGCCATACACAAACTTGTGTTCAAGTACAATATTTGCTTGAATAAAGATCCGTTCACTTTGGAGCTCCTACTATGGGCACATGGAAAATATTCTATCTCTGGAGGGATCAAACTACTAGAGTTTTGTTACGGTCTAAGCCTAGGATGAGAAACAAGGGAGAGCCGCCTCTTATTTATAGACTTGGCAGTGCACTGCGATATCGCGGGGGATGCGATATCATGTCCCATCATCCTCTATAGCCAAGAAATGTTTTGATATCTTTGACTATTTGTTGCCTCTAAGTAATGTTTTGAATGACTCTAATCTTTTCTAGATCTACCTCTATTCCTTTATGAGATACTTTATATCCAAAAACTATACCATCTTAAACCAATAAGTGGCTTTTTTACAAATTGAGCTTTAGATTAGTTTAAACACATCCTTTTAAAACTTGCTCTAATAGGTTCAAGGCTTGTTTGAAGTCTAGCCCATATGTAGAAAAGCCATCCATAAATACTTCAACTCTGTTGACAATGTACTTTTGGAAGTTACTCAGTACAACTCGTTGGAAGGTAGTAGGAGCATTACATAGGCCAAAGGGCATTTTCCCTATATACAAGTGTTCTTCATGGACTAACATGGCTTCTTTTCTTCCTATTCTAAGGCTCTTTTTTCATAAGTAGCTTTTGAAAAATAACAAGAGTATTAGTATCATGTCATCCCTTATTGTTAAAGGTAGAAACTACATTACATAATTAACACTTAATAGAATATGATGGATAGGGATAAACTTCCTGATTCATTTTTCTAGCTTCTTCATGGAAGACCTTTACTTATGGAGTCTTTGAGGAAGTTTATTTCTTCTTAAAAAGAGACTTTTTCTTTATTAAAGCTCTCCCCTTCTCCATAGTTCCAAATGTGCTCTCCAAGATTCCATTCTTTCCTACTTCCTTATCTTCACTTATTTTCTTGTGAGGCTCTTTGATGCTTTTTGACATTGATGGATGCACCTCTTCCTTGGTCTTTAATGCCAACATCAAAGGATCATCTTCTTTGACTGAATGAAAAATCGTCCTCGAGTTCTATACAAAATATTGGGAAGGTATGGGATTATTGACTCAAAATGGAACTAATGGGATGACATGTGAATGGATCATCATTACAAGACAAGACAAAACTAGTGTTCATGAAAACAAGGGTGAACACCTTATACATTTGACATCAGGCCTTAGTTGGTAGCTGAGTAAAGAGAGAGAGAAGAAGTTTGCTGCTGCCAACGCCAAGATTGCACCTTTTTTTGTCCATCCATAAGCACACCATCGATCTTGTTTCTTTCATAACTACTTTTAGCACTATTCCATTCCAAGTGTTCCCTCTAGATCCACTCTGTTGCTGCATGATTGCCATCTACACACACAACATAGTCTTTATATTAGTAAGGGTAAATGAATCACAATGTAGTTAATACCTTACTTTGGTGCAAGTCCATTGGCTGAGTTGTGGTATGGCTGATACAGATATGGAGATATAAGAGTGGTAATTATCGAAGGTGTAGGGGTTAGGAGAAAATTGAAAAAATTAGGCCTGGACCCCCATGACTAAGAGCGAACCTCCGATAGCGACCAAATGGAGAAAGAAAAAGAACAAGAAAGATGGAGAAAAAGAGACAACTGTAATGTCGATGAAGTGGATGTCAAGATGGAAATGAAAAAAATAGATTTAATTGCAAAATGTTAAGGGAAATACTTTAACGGGTGCACCAAATAGGAGTGTCAGTGGGTCCTCCCCAAAGTAGGCTCATGCCCTTAATGCCCTGACAAACCAACATTCAAAGAGACCGTAGGCTCTGGGAATGTAAATTGAAACAAGAGTTAAAGTCTTAACCATAAGAATTTACCTAAAATAAAACAATGCGTCAACCAAAATATACACTAATGATACAACCGGAAATGAGGTGAACAATGGAGAGAAGGATGGAGAGAAGTGAATGGAATGGAATCCCAGGAACAAGGTGGTGTACAGCCCCTTGTGTATTTCATGGTTAATGTGACTTGGTAGATCTCATTCCAAATCCAGCCTCAAACAAACCACATCCAGTGACTTTGCATTAATGCATTTGGTTGAACCATCCTCTTGAATAACAAGATTGCCATCACCCAAGAGTCACCACCATTCCGACGAGACAAAGTAGGAGATAATGGGAAGAAAGAAGGGCCTTAGCTAGAGGGAACCTTTTTATTTTAGTTCCATAACTAGTGCTTGTATCCCAAGTGATTATTTTGTCTAAGGGGTGTGCTTTGAATTCTCACTTTTTTTTCTTCTTCTCTTTTTTTGTTTTGTTTTATGTGTTCATGCAAAGACTTTGTTATTTTTATTTGCTCAACTTCCTGATGGAGCAATGTCGGAATGGTAAGGAAACCCAAGAAGAAAACATCCAAGCACCCAAGAGAATGGCCAACACAAAAGCATCAAGTTCCTTTGAAGTCACACCCTTTTCAATCCTTGAGTCGTTCCTTAGTTTGAGAAAGGCCCAGTCACTGATTCGTTGAAAGTTCTTATTTAGAAAGGGATTGTATAGTTCCAAGCCAAGAGAGACCATATAAAGTTGTGGATTTATGGATGGAGTGGACTCATTACCTATCATATCAAAAGAACCATACCTTAGTATCAACATAATAACTTAAAGGTAAAAACCAAACATTAGCAATCAATATAAAAATAGTTCATCCCATCATTAAGAACACTTATTGGGTAACAAACTTACAATGTGGATAACACACACATGCACACAAAAAATAAAAAAGTATAACGATGTTGTAAAACAAAGAAAAGAAAAATTAAAGAAATTTGTAAAACAAAAATGTGTAAAACCAAAAATGTGTAAAACAAAAACATGTAAAAAAAAACCTTAAAAGAACTGAGGGCCCCAACTGGTTAGCATAGGTGGCCATCTCTCCCATGACTAAATTTCAAGGAATAGATATGAAATAATGAGTGTGATTGTCTGCTATCAGAGGTGTAATTTGCATTGGCTCTTCTTGGTTCATGGAAGGGTTTGGTTTGTTGCACATTGACAAGTAATCTCTTATCAAGGATTTCAGGCTTGTATATTGTCAGGGCTCCTAAGGGAAAGGTCATATAAATAATATAGGGTCCTTCCCACAATGTTTGAAATTTTGTACGTTGTGGTACATGTGTGGGGTTCCAGTAAAGAATCTTGTCTCCTAGTTGGTACTTGACTCTTCGAATTCTTAAGTCATGATGTTGTTTATTATGTGCCTTGTGCAACTCATTTGATGATAGAGCAACCAATCTATTCTCGTCTAGCACGTTTAGAGCTGCCAATCATTGTTTTTGTGCTAGGTCAAGGTCAAGGTGGAGGTCACATGCCATGGATAGTGTACAGAGTTTAGTTTTTACTGGAAGCTTTGGAAGTTTTTCGTATACTAACTCATAGGGAGAGTAGCTTGTAGGGAGTTTCCAAGTGGAGTGGTATGACCAGAGAGCATCGTTCAATTTCATGCTCCAATCTCACCTAAATTTGCTAATTTTTCTTGTTAATATTCTTGTAATCTCCCGATTAGTGACCTCAGCTTGGCCATTAGCTTGGAGGTGGTAAGGTGTGGTCAATTTATGTATAAACCCTAAGCATTGCATCAATTTGCGAAAGGTTTCACCCATAAAATGTGTTCCATTATCAGAGATGAGTGCATGTGGCACACCAAGCCTATTTACAGTTTGTTTTTGTACAAATCGTGCAGCCGTAGATGATGTGCAGTATGTTACAGTAGCTGCTTCAGCCCATTTAGTTAAATAGTCAACAGAAAAAATGATATAAGCTTTCCTGTTGGCCATCAGTGTAATGGGTCCCATAAAATCTATTCCCCAAATGTTGAAGGGTTTCAAAGGTTGAATCCATTGTTGTGGACCCTCCATTCTAGTAGTCATTCCACCATCACATTGACAGCGCTCACAGGAATGGGAAAATTGATGGGCATCCCGAAATAGCGTTGGCCAGTAATATCCTGCAAGCAGGATCTTAATGGCTGTTTGTCTCCCTGCATAGTGGCCCTCATAGGGACCCTCATGAGCATCTTGGAGAACTCTTAATTGATCTTCATCGGGCACACACCATTGAACCAAGCCATCAGGACAGAATTTATAGAGTTTTCCCTTGATTTCCATGAAGTACTTGGTTTTATGAAGAAACTGTTGCTTCTTCCTAAAGTTCAACCCCTATGGTGTTTGTTGGGAAAGGAAGTAAGTAAGAATGCTACTATACCAATTTGTTCCTGTGGGTTGGTTATTCACTGCACCGGCAAAGAGGGTTTCGTCAGGAAAGTGATCAGATATGACATATTTGTCCTCTTTGTTGTCCTAGCGCAACTGAGATAAGTGATCTGCGACTACATTCTCGGTGCCCTTTCGGTCTACAATTGTTAAGTTGAACTCCTGAAGGATTACCAACCAACATATAATAAGAGGGCTAACCATTGGCTTGTTCATGAGAAACCTAATTGCACTATGATCCATATGAATATACACTTTGTAGCCTAACACATAGTGCCTAAATTTTTCTAGTGCAAACACTACAGCCATTAATTCCTTTTCCATAGTTGTGTAGTTGAGTTGTGCACCGGTGATACTCTTACTTGCCCAGTGGATGTAATCAGGGTGTTTGTGTTCATCTAACTATGTCAGTACAGCTCCTAAGGCATAATTAGATGCGTCGATCATGATATGGAATGGTCTAGACCAATCAGGGGCTTGTAGAATGGGAGTTTCTACAAGCCTCTGTTTTAGAGTTTGAAATGCTCGTTCACATTCCCTGGTCCATTCGAATGGTGCATCTTTCTTCGTTAATTCTACCAATGGTTTGGCAGTTTTGGAGAAGTTCTTGATGAATCTCCTGTAGTAGCCAGTGTGTCCAAGGAATGACTAAATGTCTTTGACTATTTCTGGTTGTCAGGTGATTCCTTGGATGACTTTAATCTTTTCTAGGTCCACCTCTATTCCTGACTGTGAAATCTTATGCCCCAATATTACGCCCTCTTGAACCATCAAGTGGCTTTTTTGCCAGTTGAGCTTCAAGTTGGTTTCAACACATCATTTTAGCACTTGCTCTAATCGGTCCAAGGCTTGATCAAAGCTTGTCCCATAAGTGGAGAAGTCGTCCATAAGTGGAGAAGTTGTATTTGATTATATCCACTATACCCATCCAGAAAACTATAATAGCGATGTCCTGCTATTGTCTAAGACTTGGTCAACAAACAACAACGGGATATGATCTTTGAATGTTGCCATGTTTAGTAGCCTAAAATCTATACACAGCCTCTATTTGCCTCCCTTCTTAGGCACAATTACTAGAGGGCTAACCCATTCACTGTCCGCAATGGGGTATATGAACCCAGCCTTAAGAAGTTTCTCTATTTCTTCTTTTATTATTTGTTTCAATTTCAAGTTCAATTGCCTCTATGGTTGCTTTCAAGGCTTCATGGAGGGGTCCATGTAAATCCTATGCTAGCATATCCTAGGATCTATTCTGGTTAATTCAGGGTATGACCAAGCAAAGGCTATTGACCATTTATTTATCACCTTCAGCAAACTCTCTTTTTTCTTGGGAGCAAGCTTTGCATTGATAATTATTGATTTTTCGTTTTTAAGGATAATGTATTCCAGAACAGTGGGCAACAATTTTAAATCTAGGGGTTCTTGTTTAAATTCCTCAGGAATCTCCAACTTCCCCCAGTTAATGTTTTCAAAGTTAAGGGCTGGAAGTTGGCAACGAACTTGCTCAAGTGCGTCTGTGCTTTCAACGTAAGCACTAGTTATCCCCTTAGTTAGTTCCATGCATGTTATCAAGTTGCTCTCTTGACAGCCATCAACCACTAGGTGTTTTCTTGTTGTGTGGCTGCTGCATATAGGCACTTTTGTATGTCAATATCTTGTGCACACCGATTGCATGCAGGCAATGTTAAACTTCGCATCACCCATGATTTTTGCACACAATGGCACCCTGTGTCACTATATGCGATGCATGGAACTCTCTTCCTCTCAATCTTCCCAAAAGTATTTTTCTTGGATATTTCTAGGGAAAGATTACAGATTCCTAGGTGTGCATCTATTGTACTTAGCCATGCTCTTCCCATTATTATTGGGAAATCCCCTTTGTCATTGTTTATTTGGATCACTAGGAAATCAGCTAGGTATTATGAACCACCCGGGGGGGTAACAATGTCCTCAACCTGTCCCAAAGGAATAGTGATGGATTGGTTAACCAAATCTAAGTGAATATTGCTCTTCTTGAGTGGAGGTAGGTTTCAGGTTTTATACAATTCTTGTGAGATTAATTTGACTCCAGAGCTTGAGTCAAGAAGAGCCTTATGAGGTTCATTCCCAGTGACTTGGAGATAAATTAGGGGGCTCCCAGGATCAAATAATTTCTTGGGAAGGTGGACTACCTTAATCCAGTCGGTAACGGTATGTGTTAACATAACCATGTGCATTGGGTGCAATTTTTGGTTTAAAGGGGATCTGAAACCTTATTTGGTAAGGCGGTGTTTAGATGTTCAACCGCTTGTGATGGTGAGCGCTTGGTTGGATTGTTGGTTCTGAAGAAAGATCTTTTCGGTGTAAGATTGTCACGAACAATTGAGAATTAAGGATTGGAAGCCCTCGTGACATTGGGTTGTTGCGGTTGAGTGGGAAATACCTTTGGCATTGTTGGAGTGGTTGGTGGTGGAGCTACTGGTGTAAGAGGTGTGGATGGATTTGGAGGGTGGCATGCATGTAGAGTGTCCCCTCTAGTAGGGGAAGTCTAAAAATACTCTTGAACTGGGTAGTGATGTTGTGGGGTTACGTGACCCATAGAGTCACTTGGAAAAATCAGCTGCTGCACGTAGTAGCCATATGGGTCTGGTTGCCGGGAAGGGTATTTTTGTCTAGGCGGTGGCATCCCCCATGACTGTGGGTATTTCCATTGCTGATGTTGCCCGATAGGTTGTGGCGGAGTTCCACTTGGATAGTATGTTAAAGGTTGGTGGAACTACCTTGGGTTACCTTGGGAATAAGGTAATCGATAGGGTGCTTACCATTGGTTAAGTCTCAGGTTGAGTGCATGCACCCCAGACTCTTGTAGGTGTGAGATGATTGGACAACATCGCTTAGGATGGTCATATTGGTAGATCTCACAGCCATCGTTATTGTCTATGTCAGAATCCACAACCTCATCGAAGATAGTTATTTTTCCCTTACCCTTGTTACGTGCATGGCCTAAATCTCTTTGCTTTTTCTTACCATTTTTACTACTTCGTTCCTCCTTATACTCCTCTACAATTTTTAGGACAAGTTCAAATCTACTATCCAAGGAGTCCTAAATTTGATCTACCTTAGCCACCACTTGTATTGTTAACTTCTGAAGTGACAAGATTTTTCTATTCACCAACTCTTCAAGTGGTGACTCATCCTCTTCATCACAGAATCTCACTCCCTTCTTTCAAAGGGAGGGATTGTGGTTGTATTCTTTTGCGCTTTCTCTTTTCTATAGTTCACCTTCTTCTTTGGCTACTTGTTCCAACAAGTGATGAATTTCATGGGATCTAAGTTCTAATAGTCTCCCTTGGGCATCTTTCCCAAGGGTTCTCCTAGTTTTATACCTTAGCCCATCTATGAGATGGCGAAGTTGAACCCGTTGTGCGTAACCATGGCCTAGGAAATGATGTAAGAATGCATAATATCAGCCCATGGTAGCATCCAAGGGTTCGTGATTACCTTGCTTCCATCCTTGGATCTGCTTACGCAAGTTAGACACTCTAGAGTATGTTTGATATTTATCGTTGAATAACTCTAACATTGTACTCCATCTCCTAATGGTTTCTAGCTCTAAGGACCGGTACCAACTCTCTGCTTCCTTGATGAGTATCCTGGGAAACAAATTTAATTTCCACCACTAATTTTCTATGTTTTTCAAGGCACAGGCATCGTGGAATGCTTGTAAATGATTTTGCTGATCAATGTTGTATCCCCCTTCAAACCGTGGGATATTGTTCATGTCTAATCGCTTGATTTGGCTATATTTTTGATGCCTTGTTGGTATCCTCACTACCTTCATTATATCTAACATACTCTAGGTGGCAAGTAGGGGTTCTTCATGATCATCTCGTTCATGACGTCTATGATGTCTATGTTGTTTCCTACTTTCCCTTCTACCATGCCTAGACTCTCTAGATTGCCCTCGTCCTCTCTCTCGACTCTCTCGTTGAGGTCTCTCAGTTTTCTTACCTCTATCCTCATTATTATGATCTTTGTGGCTGTGCCTAGATGTGGAATGAGAGGGTGAATGGTGTGATGAAGGAGAAGAAGAAGGAGAACCATTGCCATGATGATGTTTCTTACCTTCTCTTCGGCTGCTACAGCCCCAATCATGATGACGATCCAAGTGCCCATCCTTGTTATGTGTTGTTATTCCCTTAGTAAACAGTTGGCGTTCACGGGGATTAGAACCAAGGTTGTGTATCGTGGAGCATAGGTTCTAATACCCCACCTCCTCACTATCATTAGGAGGGGGAAGATCATTTGATGGAGACCCTGTTATAAGTGGTTCACCATTTCCAATTTTACTTAGGACATGTGGGACCTCTTTGCCCTTCAACAATGTATGGTGGTTCTCCTGCCTAGAGTCCCTTATACATTTTGCTGTTATGGGATGGTAATCCCTTGTGTCAAAATCTGCCGTAACATATTCAGCGTAGAGCTGTGTCATGCCTATCTGTGCCAAAGCACGAAGGAGCATGTTGGGGCTTGCATGATCTGGAGGTAATACTATGTTACCTTGCAAATCTCTCCAATGCAGCTATTTGTCTTGATGGAAGATAAAAGTAAAGTTTGGTATATACTCATCGGGATGGGTATATACCACTCGGTATTGATGAGGAATTGGTGGATTTTGGTTATGTGTTTTAGATTGCTAACTATTTCTTGTATGATCCCTAGGTGGTGAATTGCTCTTGTTCGAAGAAGAAGACATTATTATTTTAATTCAATGTGCTAATTAGCCATTATATAATTTTTTTTAATTAACCCTAAGGGTTTGTTTAAGCTCCCAACGATGTGAGTGATTTCCTATGTTCTACTTAGCGCACAAACACTTAGTCCCCGACAACGGTGCCAATGATGAGTGGTGAGGTACCCCTACACTCAACCATATGAATATGAGCATAGCATGCACGATCTGGTCGAACTCCATAGACTAAGTGCCTACATGCCTTGTAACGACAGAAAACGTCAGTAGCTGGAAATACCGAACGAGGTTCCGTGTATACAGTTTTAACCACGGATCCGCGCGAGGGCTATGCTGGAAAAATCGAATCCGCGGTGCCCTGAATGGTCTTGTCGATCAGATAGGGACTTACGGGTCAGTAAAACGATGAAGATTACAGATCTTTGCGTGCTACGATTTGATTCGAGGGATCGTGAAACGGGAGGAAAATGACATGGATGGATCGCTACACTGATAACATCAAACACGCCGAAGAGATGCTAATCAAGAGAGAAACGCGTGATTTTTAAAGATCTATGTTTCGGTTTTTTGAAAGAATGTATGATTTTTATGTCACGTTACAATGGGAGAGACCCCCAATAACTTGATGCAAAAATGAGCACAAAACAACAAGGAAACTGTCCAGACAGAAGTTCGATCTACCTCGTAGGCCAAAGCTGGGATGCAAAGATGGTCAAACTCTAAGGTCTGCCGATCAACTGTTTCTAACCGGTAGAGTCTGCAAACTGGGTGAGACGATCTCACACTCCCTGTTCTGCTTCTTTGCTTCGAGTAGGTTCTGCTCAGGGTAGCAATCGCTAATGGAGAAAGTCGTATTTTCCCCAAAGGAATGATCTCTCTTGTTGCTAAGGCTCAAGCGCGCTGTGCTCTATTCTTGCTGAAGGACAGTGCTATCGGCAGTTGCCAAAAGGTTGCTCTTTGTTTCTATGCCCAAGGTGATAAGTGCTTCCTTGCTTAGAAAATGCTCCTGCCCTTTTGATTTTCTGCCGCTCAAAGTGATAAATGCTCTGGTGCTCAGAAAAATGCCTCTGCTTCTCTGATTTTCCAACCCTTGTGTCTTTGTCAACTGAGGTATTATAGGCCGCGACGCTTCGTGGAAGGGGCGCAACCCTGATGATGTGGGTCCCATATATTTCGGGTTCCGTTGACATGACCATTTTAAGTCAGACTGTGACTACGCACAACACGCTCGTTTGCGTGTTGTGCGTGTGAAGAGCAGGTACACGTTGAACGTGCTTCAATTGGTTTCAGGATGTATTAGACTCATTCGCGTTGTGTTGCGTGTATGAGCATAATTCGGCACAAAAAAAACAATAGGCTTAGAATTGTCTTACGCTCACTACGCAGCTGCGCGTAATGACGTGTAAACAATGTCTAATTTACGCTCACTACGCAGCTGCGCGTAATGAGGCGTAAACAATGTCTAACTTACGCTCACTACGCAGCCGCGCGTAACGAAGCGTAAATAATGCCTAGCCTTAGTGATGAAATACACAATGGTACGCACCACCGCGTAACGAGTGTAAAGACAAGTCATGCATACGCCATGAGAAAAAGTGTCGAACTGTTGTGCTTCTCTAGACTCTGCCTTTGACTATTTTGGAGCTTATTATGCTCATTACGCTGCTGTGCGTAATAGAGTGTAAACTTGTCCTTGAACAAAGCTGATGCGTTCTCTCGCTTGAATTGCGAATCTTTGCCTAAGGCCGACTCGTAATTTTCACGGTGTTTCACGCCTTATGGAACACTTAAGGTTAATAGTTCATTGTCTTCCTAGACTTACTTGTATTTGTCATGGTGTATGATTAAGTAAGTCTGAGGTATATGATTTTTATGTCTTTTCTAGTTTATCCCCTATGCTAGTAAGGTGAAGGGTGAAGAGACTAATTGACTAAATCTAACTAACTAACTAAGCCTTAATTAACCTAGCATCAGCATCCATTCCCACTTACCGTTCACACCCTGAACCAATGCAACCTTGGTTACCAAACGCTAGTTGTTGCTAGGATCACCAAGCGTAATGCACGTGCTCGAAGTGGTCGTACTGAGGCACTTAACTAGGAGAGAAGGGTTGAGAGAGATTTAATGACTAATAAAGAATTTAAATGGTAAATAGTAAATAAAAATAAATAAAGTCCTAATTAGCCTATTCCATGCACTGCAAGGTTTATCCAAGAAGTTCGTCTTTATTGCT
>MNCI01022151.1:302671-323051 GCA_015680685.1 Gnetum montanum | reverse complement strand
CATCATCCTCTATAGCCAAGAAATGTTTTGATATCTTTGACTATTTGTTGCCTCTAAGTAATGTTTTGAATGACTCTAATCTTTTCTAGATCTACCTCTATTCCTTTATGAGATACTTTATATCCAAAAACTATACCATCTTAAACCAATAAGTGGATTTTTTACAAATTGAGCTTTAGATTAGTTTAAACACATCCTTTTAAAACTTACTTTAATAGGTCCAAGGCTTGTTTGAAGTCTAGCCCATGTGTAGAAAAATCATCCATAAATACTTCAACTCCATTGACAATGTACTTTTGGAAGTTACTCAGTACAACTCGTTGGAAGGTAGTAGGAGCATTACATAGGCCAAAATGAATTTTCCCTATATACAAGTGTTCTTCGTGGACTAACATGGCTTCTTTGCTTCCTATTCTAAGGCTCTTTTTTCATAAGTAGCTTTTGAAAAATAACAAGAGTATTAGTATCATGTCATCCCTTATTGTTAAAGGTAGAAACTACATTACATCATTAACACTTAATAGAATATGGTGGATAGGGATAAACTTCCTGATTCATTTTTCTAGCTTCTTCATGGAAGACCTTTATTTATGGAGTCTTTGAGGAAGTTTCTTTCTCCTTTAAAAGAGACTTTTTCTTTCTTAAAGCTCTCCCCTTCTCCATAGTTCCAAATGTGCTCTCCAAGATTCCATTCTTTCCTACTTCCTTATCTTCACTTATTTTCTTGTGAGGCTCTTTGATGCTTTCTGACATTGATGGATCCACCTCTTCCTTGGTCTTTAATGCCAACATCAAAGGACCATCTTCTTTGATGATGTAAGTGAACATGAGGCTTTCTAAGTGTTGGCATAGTGCATACTTGAAATTTGCTTCTGAAGCAATGTGACCTTTCTCCTCTCCACCTTTGGTAAATAATGTTATCATAGCCTTTATTAATCTATAATAAAACCCAAAACTGAGCTGCTTATTTACCATCTTATTCTTTCCTTTTTTGTCCTCTTGGGGAAATTTCTCCATTTCTTCAACTATCCCTTGACAAGTAACTAATGTCCAGTTGGTTGTCCTCCCTTAGGACATCATCCTGTATAGTTTGTATAAATTTCTAAGGGTTAGCTTCCATTACTAATATATTTTATTATATAAGAGCCTTTCAATAAAAAAAGGAAACAAATTTTTTCAAATCTTCATTTGTTCCCTTATGCACATTGATAGTGTCCTTCTTCCTTAGCCCCACCATTACTCCATGATTGATAATTTTGCTAAGTCCAGTTTTGAACTATCAATCTTTATTTCTCTATTCAAAAAGCCTAACCAATACCTCAGTGTAGTTAGGTCCCAGGTAATGATGACTTATTTCTAGTTTACATGAATTACAAAAATAGCCTTCATGGATTAGTAGCTCTTTATTAATCCTACACATTCTATTACACTAGGGTAGGGATTCCTTAATCCTAAAGCACACAAAATTCTTGCCTTATCAAACTTATTAAATTACTTAACTCCTTCTTCCTTAAAAAGTCACTTTTGAGTGCTTTACGCTTCACTAGTAGAACTAGCTTTGAACTCTTCTACTGCTTTCATGATGTCAATGAATTTCATATCATTGATGCTTATTTGAGCTGAGAATAAGCACATTTAACCATTACTTTCATCTTCTAGCTAAAAGAATATAATATAATAAAATAAATACTTATACTTATTTTTAGATCTTAGGGTGATCCTTGACCCCTTTGGCCACAAAATGTTCTCTCCATGGACTTCATTCTGTAATGGATGAAGCCATCCTTGGCTATTGTACTCATTCAAAAACCTATGTATTCTCTAGATTCAATGTTGGAAAAGATCTTGTAATAGGTTTTTCAAAAACTCTAAATGATCAAGACTTTGCATGCCTAAATTAACAAACCTATAAAACAACATCAAAGCTAGTTTTAGTTAAAATAAGACTAACATGGAAACTTTTCTTAACTCTTAAACTGCTAACTCATCTCTAAATAAAAATTTGAGAGACTAGAGAATTAGACATTATCCAAGAAGTCTGAGTTTTAAAATTATTTAGTGTTGAAAACAAAGTATTTCACATTAAATCTCCTAACTAATTTTGACATGTTGAAATGTATTACCCCATTTTAGTACTTATGTTAAATCTCCTTTTGAGCTTTTAACGTGATGCATTGAAAACCAACTATGAAGTTCTAATCTACATTAAAGTTTACTTTGATGTAGAACATTATTTTAGTTGTTAACTCTAACACCTAGGCATTTCATAAAAGTGTGATTGCATTGAAATCATATGTCATGTTCTTCCCATGTGTTTTCCATGAAAACTTCCAAATCCATGTTTTCTTAAAATTTGCAATCAAAAATTGTAAATTTTGCTATGAAAACATTGATTTATAAATATTTCTATTCATGCAGCTTAAAACATCTACCAAATATAGCCAAAATTAGTTGAAAATAGTAAAATCATTTTGCCTAGCATTGTTGTTCAATGCACTGTAATAGTGACATGAAAAAATCATGAATTCTCTTCAACTAGGTAACAAATTTTCATAAAACTTAGATAAATAATGGATCTCCTACCTATAACTCATGAACAAAACAAAATCAATGTGTGAATGAACTTTTTAGTAAAAATCTAGAAATCTTTCAAGAGTCTTAAAACTAAGGTTATGCTTTGGGGTTCTCAATCCTCACAAAAAAATAGAACTAAAGCTGAAACTTGAGCTTTAAAATATTTCTAAACTATAACTATTTATTACATCTAATCCTAACACTAGAATATCTAGTAAAATCCACTTAAAATCTCAAAAACTAAAATAGCCATTATAGTAAGCCAAAGGAATAGATGCAAACTCTACAAACATTTTCTAACTTTGTTCTGAATGACTTACATTTGGGCTTTAGGAGGGAATGATTAGGGTTGAGGTAGTCTCCTACTATGCTAAGACCTTACCTACTACTGTTTCCACTTGTCATTGCTTTTTTATCACCTAGTATCATTGTCTCTATTGCTCTACTTGTACATCATTTCTCAAGATGCTTTGATGCAAATGAAAGATTTAGTACCAAAATTCCCTTTTACATTGATTTTAGAATGTAGAAATGATATGTGCCTTGGAAGTTTTACCATCCATGATATTTTGATGTCATTTAACATAGCATTTAATGTTCCTTTTTTTAAATAATAAAAACCTGGTTTACTTTTTTGATTCTGGTCTAGGTAAACATGGTTGCCTACCCCAATTCTCTACTTCAAGCTTAGATCTTAAACCATCCTGCAAGTAAGATATGTCAGACTCTAGATCTTTCTTTCCTTGATTTAAAATGATGTTTAGCTTCTCTTATATCTTCTTTAGACGTCATAGAGAATGAGTTTTTATTTCAATTAGACCTCTCTTTTCTTGAACACAAGCCTCTTTTAATAAATGATCGTTCGATTGATGTACCTGTACTAAGATGTAAATAAAAGACTCTTTATCTTAGTGCTCTCATTTTCCAAGACCATTAGGAGGAAATCTTAGTTATCTTACAAAAACATTTAGTTCTTTTTATTAGGAATACAATGATACACCCGGTCTAGACCCAAATCTGGTACGACATAACATCATCTTAGAAGAAGGCTCTAAGCCTGTTGATGAGCAGTGGAGTAATCCAACACCCAGCCATGCAAGTCATAGGGATTTCACGTGTAATTAGATTGTAATACATAAATAAGCAATGTGATTATGCTAGTAATTAGTTTAAGTTTAAGATCGTTGTCTTTCCATGTAGAGTTAGTGAAGTCTACGTGTATGGTCTAGCTCACAGTGAGGTATATGATAACTGATGTTGTTGGGCCATTGCTACTCATAGTGAAAATAATGAGAATGAAAGTAGTTTCTAACTCTAATTAAAATAAGTAAATTAATCTACTCTATTCTATAGCAATGGATATTTTTTTTTGATTTTTCGTACACATCCTAGTCTTGTGTAATCATTACTGGGATTACCAAGTACTTTGTTACTGGGCAAACCAAGTGATAATACTATTGGGTTAACAAATGATCATACTTTATGATCAAAATTATTTGTATGCATTCCGCATAGTAACAATAGTAAAAGTAAAGGACATGGAATAGTAAAGCATTAACTAGAAAAGCAGTAATCAATAGTCTAAGTAAAAATGACAAACATTATTCTAAGTAAAGTAGTAAACTAGGAGAATGTTGCAATAGTATGAAATAGATCAATCTTTATTTCCTATCATACTTGTGTCCAAGTATAAGATGTTAGAATAAAGATTCCATTCACTAAGTCACACTACACTATTGGCATTCACACTTCTAAGTACTTAAGGCTAAATTCATGAAAACAAACTGAAAGAGTTCTATTACTACTAAATGAAATCTCTTATGAATTCGTATGCCTAAGGGTTATATTTATAGGCTAGCATGCATCTTGTGATATCACATATACAATTATTTAGCTAGTGCTACGATATCATATATCTGATATCGTAGTCCTTTAAAATTTGACTTCATCATCTGCCCATAACTGATTGAAAACTTGTCCTTGATTTTAAAAAAAATGAGGACAGAGTTCCTTACAAAATTGGGAGGTAGATTTACATGATATTATTTACATGACACATAATGCTATAGTGGTGTTTTACAAAAAATAACATAAGATATGATAAGGTAAAATTTGATAAAAAACAAAACTTGGTAAGCTTGTATCCTATGTAGTTCCTGGTGCTGGTGGCTCCTCCATCGATTGCTTCCACATGTCATCAGGCTTTTGGAATTTGTATCTATTTACGAGCACTCAAATTTTCTCCTCCATTCTTGGGTCATGTACAGTTCATGCTTGTTGTGCAATGTGTGATGGAGTTGGTACATCCCATGGACATGGTAGCTATTGAAACATCTAGTTGGCTTTAACATACCATGCCATGAATTGCCTCCTCTCTTCTTCAAATGCCATGGCCTTGGCTCGTAACTCATGATAATCAAATAGTTTTCTGGCTAGGTTCACTACAACATCCTTTTTCCCTTGGTAGCTAGCCTTGATTACTTCTACTTAAAAGTTTGCCACTTGAAGTCTTTGCAAAGCATATTTTCGATCTACAAACGCCTTTTTGTATAGTGCATATGTGGTTGCTACTTGTTGTTTAAGATTGTTTCTAGGCTTGCATGCTATCAACATGGCCAAGTTAGCATAAAAAATGTTAGCTAACCCCATGTATTCTTTTAGATCTTCTATCTTTAGGCCTTTATTTTTGACTTCCACTTGGTGGATGTGAACATAACTATCCATGATAAATTACCATTCTATATTCTCTATTGATATGGAATTGATTTGGGCCTTTTCCATTTAGATCTCCTTCTCATTGATTTGCTTATACATCCCCACCTAGTCACGAAAGTGTTCCTTGAGCCTTTCATGCTTCTTTGCTTCATTTTGCCATGCGTTGATCTCAATAGTTGATCTCTATCTAATTGTGCATACCTTCTTCATTGAGAGGATCCTATTTTCTCTTGCTAAGTAGCTTAAGTCTTGGTTGACCCTCATCAGTTGTTCTCTCAATTGATGGATGCTTTCCTCCAAGATGTTCTTCTACTTGTTGATGTTGATCAACCTAGTGTTATCTGCAGTAAGTTGTTTGTTTTCTTCTTATGTTGTGGTGAGTGGCTTAGCCTATGTGTATGCTTGTGATTATGCTACTGAGGCATTCCGCATCACTTTCTCTTCTCATTGTGCTTTAGCAATTGATTTATTTTCTTTGTTTTGAATTGCTCTAACTAGTTAGGTGTAATGAATTGAGTAGGATCGTTGCCTTCTACCCTCAGGGTCATGAGCTCTTTTTGTAGTCTAAGGATTTTAGCTTTTGCATGCTCTACCTTGGTCTCTGCCATGATTAGCTTACCCTTGGTTGTGATCAATTCTGACTGCATTGCACTTAGAATGTTGAAAAGAGTTGTCATTACTTTCCTAGTCTATAGTAGTTGATCTAGCACATCCTCATGATTAGTAGGATTCATTGAGGTACCAACTAACATATAAGCATCTCTAGCTTCAGTTAGATCTATTGGTGGAACAACAGGTATGTTAAAGGATACCTTAATGTGATCTGTGATCACTTTTGTGGCTCTTGCTACATCCTAGTGCTACATAACCACAGTTGTGGCTCCTTCTCTTGTTTCAAGCATCACTTGAAATGATGCAACATTCCTAGAAATCTATTGTGACCATTAGGTCTTTCCTCCTGATTACAATGATATTTGTCCACTTGTAAGATTTGTGGAAATTGTGGGTTGTATTGCACTAGCGATAACTCTATAGAGATTGGGCTCCTCATGCATTCCCCAACTAATGATCTCTGTAATCTATTGTCGATGACTCATGGATGGTCTATAATCCTATAATGGCAATGGTGGAAATTACTAGTGCTATTTTTGCTCTTACTACTAACCACTAGGTCCCACTCACTATTGTTATTTAGTGGTTTATGTGATTCCCTAGTGTCTATTTGTTCTTCCACTTGATCTTTCTTTGGTGGTGCTGGCTTTAGCATTTCAGCATATGAGGCATTTTGAGCCTTCCTAGATGTCATTGGTGTACCCTAGGATTCTAGCACATTTTCATAGCTTCCTAATTAGGGAAGGGAATGGAAGTATGATCTTCCTTGCCTTCTTTTCTTCAAACCACCTTTGAATCTCCATGAAATAGAGTTGTGTGAGATTTCCATTGTACTTTCCTATTAGAATTTGCACTTCCTTTGTTCGCATAGGTGGATAATCTATTTAATCCTTTTGTAGGTAATGGGTGGTATATGCCAATTTTAAAATAAATTCTTTTCTCCAAAGTTAACTCATTGTACTCCTTGTCATATTTGCCATATGACCTTTTCATCCATAGTTTTCTGGTTTCTGTATCTGATCTTGTGGATAGATGTGCTAATCTTGCCTCTTCATTGGGCACATTCAGAGCTTCTACTATTGCCTTTATTGAATATGAAATGGAGAATCCTTCAATGTTGACCTTATCATTTTGTTCTTTGTTATGCCAAAATTGAAATATCTCCCCTAAATACCATTCACTGTTGCCTAAAAGGATTGGCCATAGTGGTGACACTTGGAGTTTTTTCCTTACTTCCTTTGGAACAAACCTTACAAAGGGGCCAAAGTTCATTTCTATGATCACCGTAGTTAGGAGTGTTCTTTCTTGGATGATTTGGAGGCATTTTGGTGACAATGTGAGGCACTATCCTTGTACTTGTGGTTCTTCCATCTCCACTTGAGTAGAATGTTTGGTAGCAAGAGTTTCTTGATGGATACTAAAAGATTGAGCCTCTTTCTTTGCATGTTTTGCTTGTGGCTCTTGTGCTCCTGTTTGGCCTCTCTGTTGGCCTCTTGGTTGTTTGCTAGCTAGCTATGAGGGTTCTCCTATTACTCCTCTTTTATGGACCATCTGCAATCATCAAGGATTTAGGAAGTATTAAAATGTTTTCTTTAATCTTTAATAAGTCCTTTCCCTTCTCATACCTTTAATTAGATCAAATTTTTAGTTTATTATAACTAAAGAGTTAGAAAATTTTTTAAAAAGAAACTCCATAAGTGTTAGTTTCCTTATAACCCTTCACAACTATCCATTTTGTTCTTGTTTATGACTCATAATGGTTGGTATGGTTTATTAAGAGGATTATTTAAGTGTTTTTGGTGTTAATGTGATTGATTTTTGTGAAAAATTTTCAATTTTTCCTTCATACTTATCCTTATAATGCCTTCTAAGCATTATCAAATTTTGACTCCAATTTTTGTTATATCCCACTAATATCCCATTAAGCACATCCCCACAACTAAGTTGAGAGCTCCATGAGCAACTAGGTTCAAGAATCATGAAAATTGGAGCTATGAGTATGGAGTTACGAGGATTAGAAGTTGGGAAGTTAGAACTCAAATTGTAGAAGAAAAATGGTAAAAACCTCCCTTGGCTTAAATGTGAAAAATGATGAAATTTAGCTATGTCCTCATATATATATATAGGTTTTGTGGGCTTTGATATTGGAGAGGCAAAAATTTCACATATTTCGTTAAGTTTTAATGATAAAAAATGGGTTAGTTTGAGTGTCTAGAAGATACAGGACATGTTTAGAGGGTCTCAAACCATGCATGATGTAGATTTTTTGAAAATGTGATGCAAAAAGTTGTTAAAGAAGCAATCTCAGGCTAGGAAAGTTCATGGGGTGTTGATAAGATGGATAAGAGGGGTAATGAATTCATGTTGCATAAATAGATAGTTTTGAATGATAAGGGAAGTAGATGTTGAAATTTATTGGTGTTGGAAGGCTCAAGATGATATTGAATCACTTGGTAGGCATAAGATACAAAAGTTATACAAGTGGGTCCTTCCCAAAGTAGGCCACAACCCTTAATGCCCTTGTATAACCATACCTAAAAGTGTCCTTAGGCACTCAAGGAGTTAAATGTAACACATACCTATTCAGCAAAATACACATGTTAGTATCACCAAGTTAGGAAAATGACTCTATGGTACACAAAACCATAAGTTATGATTATTCACATAGTGAGATGAAATGGACTCAAAAAGGATTGCAGAAATCATGACGTGATGTGTCTTACTGTAGACATAATGAATTATTGTGTTTTATTAGTAGTTAAAGTAATCATTAGCCTTTATGTCCAATATTTAGACCAAGTTCATACCACATTCCAGTAACATCACATTGTTTTATTTCTTGGAGTTACAATTGTAAGACTACCATTGTTGCAAAGAATATTGTCACTTGGTGTATTGTCCAAGAGAGGAGTTTATTCATTGCACTTATTATTTTCTAAACTTTTTGAGAAGCCACCTAACTTTAGGCATGGGTAACATATCTTTTGAGTGGGACCCCCAAAAATTTATTCTGTGCATGAGTTATATTTCTATCTGTGTCAACCTTACTGGAGGACTACCTGTAGGCATGGGTAACATGTAGTTCTAGTAACATAGTAAGGTAGCACTTATTTTACTCTTACTTCCATTTTTTGTTAGATCTACAAGGATATAATACAACCTAAGTAATAGCATAGAACCTACAATAGTAATCCAAAAGAATCCACAAATTCCTTTGATGTCACATCCTTTGTATTCCCACTTGGTTCTTTACTCTTCTATCTAGGCATAATGATCATAGGTTTATTATTAGTTTTATCATGAAAAGATGTAACCATGGATCCTCAACATAAAATTTTGTGTATACAAGTGGAAGATGTCTTAGATGGTAGGAAATTACCTGATATGAAGGTGTGTTCTTCATTGGTGAGTGGTAAGGTGGTAACTTTATATTTAAAGGAAATTCCTTCTCACTTAAAACATATCTATGTTAATGATACTAAACAATTGGTTCTTAGTTCCCTATTAACCTTAGATCAAGAACAAAGATTGATTTAGGTTTTTTCTAATATTATTTCTACTTTTGCTTGATCACCATTAGAACTAAAGTAAGAAATTTCACAATCTATTATCTAGCACCACATCCACTTGGAGGTTGATACACGTCCACGTTAACAAACTTATTAGAGCCT
Source organism: Gnetum montanum (assembly GCA_015680685.1). Lineage (NCBI taxonomy): Eukaryota > Viridiplantae > Streptophyta > Gnetopsida > Gnetales > Gnetaceae > Gnetum > Gnetum montanum. Next base: position 313,479 of record MNCI01022151.1, on the reverse strand, counting down.
AAACCCTACTCTTAAACAAGTGGTAAAAGAGGAATTGATGAAGTTATTTCAAGTAGATATCATATATCTTATCTCTAGCTTCAAATGGGGAAGTCCAATTATAGTTGTTCCAAAAAGTTAGGTAAGTGATGTGTGTACATTGATTTTCATGAACTGAATAAATTCACAAGTAAAGACCACTTTCCATTTTGCATTTGGATTAGGTATTGGATAAGCTTCAAGGGCATGATTTTTAATTTTTTCTTTATGGTTGTAGTGGTTATAATCAAATATTTATTGCCATTGAATATTAGCATAAAACAACATTTACTATACATTAGGGGATTTTTGCCTTTAGATGTATGCTTTTTAGATTGTGCAATGCACTTGCTATGTTTCAATGGGCTATGACATCTATATTTGTTGATATGATTGACTCTTTTCTTGAAGTCTTTATGGATGATTTTTATATATATGGTGATTTATCCTCTAATGCTTTACATAATTTTGAATTAGTTTTGCATCACTGTATCAATAAAGGTCTTCATTTATCTTGGGAAAAGTGTCATTTTCTGGTCCCCTCCAATGTTGTTTTGGATCATATTATAGGTAAGATGGGCATTTTGGTAGATCCTGAGAAAGTATGGGTTATCTCTCATCTTATAACATTCACTAATGTTAATGGAATATAGGCCTTTTTAGGACATGTTAGATTCTACAAACATTTTATCAAGGATTTTTCGTTAATTACTCAACCCTTGGTAAAATTATTGCAAAAAGATATTACTTTTATTTGGACTAAAGCTTGTCAAGTTACTTTTGAATTGCTAAAATATAAAATCTCTTCTACACCTATTTTACATGGACCTGATTGGAGTCTAGATTTTAAATTGATGACTGATGCCTTGGATTATGTGATAGAAGTAGTTTTAGATGAACATAAAGATAACATTCCATAAATTATTTATTACATTTCGAAAACAATGATACCTATGCAAATTAACTATACAATAACTAAGAAGAAAATGCTTGTTGTAGTCTATAGCCTAAATAAATTTAAGCATTATTTAATTGGCTTTCATACTATAGTATGTACAAATCATGTGATAATCAAATATCTTGATAATAAACATACTCAAAGTACTCAATTGGTGTGTTGGTGTTTCCTTTTACAAGAATTTGATTTAGTGATTTGAGATAAGAGAATATTAAAAAATCTAGTTGTTGATTATTATTAAGGTTATATCATAATCCTCAATTAGAAACTTCCCATGTGTTTAATGATTTATTCCTAGATGAGCAATTTTCTGTTGGGCTAGGGATGTTATTCCTAGAGTTCAAGATCCTTGGTATATAGATATTGCTAATTACTTAGCTATATGAAAATTACCAAGGTCCTGGACTAAAGGGCAAAAATAGGCCTTTTTGGTCAAAACATAGCAATTCATTTGGGAGGATTCTTTAAATATAAAATTTGTAATAATCATATTATTCGATGATGTGTTTAAGAACAAGAGCAAGAACAAGTAATTACTCTTAATCATAATGGAGTTTGTGGAGGTCATTTTGTAGGTAAGAAAACTTCTTATGAAATCCTTCATGCTGGTTTTTATTGGCCTACTTTATTCAAGGCTAGTAATGCATATTGTAGGAAATGTGATCAATGTCAAGAATAGAAGGTTATACAAGACACCAAGATATGTCATTATTGCCTATCTTAGTGGAGTGTGAGCACTTCTATTACTATGACATTGATTTTATGGTCCTTTTTCCTTCAAGTAATTTGTTTAAATATATCCTTCTTTCTATTGACTATGTTACTAAGTGGGTCTTAGCCAAAGCAATTAGACATGATGATGCTAAGACTATAGTTAAATTTCTATGTGAAGAGTTGATTCCATATTCTGGTCATCCATGAGTCTTAATTAGTAATCAAGGAACACATTTTATCATTGATGTCATAGAAAAAGTTTTACGTAAAATGGCAATAACAAATCGTATTGTCACTGGTTATCATCCTCAATCTAATGGTTTAGTTGAAACTATGAATAAGGAAATTAAGAATATTTTGCAAAAAGTAGTGGGAGAGGATAGAATTGATTGGTCTTATTATATATCATATGATTTATGGGCCATTCAAACTTCTTATAAATCTTCTCTTGTCTTCAATCCTTATGAATTAGTGTTTGGTAAACAATGTCTTGTTCCTTCTTCTATTTAGAATAAATCTTTTCGCATGCAACGTCAACTTGATATGAATATGGATGCTTGTCTTTCTACTCATTGTTATGCTTTAAATTAATTAGATGATGAGTATTTGCACACTTTAGATAGGTAATGTTTGTGTAAAAAATAAATGAAGATGTGGCACGATAAGAATGTAATGAGGAAGTTCTTTTTTGAAGGGGACTTAGTATTATTGTTCAATATGAGACTTAAGAATTTTGCTTGAAAGTTAGTATCTAAATGAGAAGGGCTATTCTAGGTTACTAAAGTCTTAGGTAATGGTGTTTTTGATATTTCTACAGCTAGTACCTCTGAATATTTCCAAGTAAATGATGAGAAACTTAAACATTACTTTGAATAGAATCCCTCTCCTATTGATGAGTTAATTGAGTTATCTAATACTCCTCCCCACAAGCTGAATTTAATCTAATCATGGACTTATTTTGAATAGGTCCTTATAAGATTGTTTGATCCATTATTGTTTTTCCTTATAATAAGTTAATAACTCTTGTGTTCTTCATGGCCTTATATTTTTACAAGCAATTTGGTAACAAGGTATGTGTGAGCCCTATATATATATAATTTTTGGTAATGCTTATGCTTAGTAGTGGCCATTGGTGTTATTTGATTTTTGGTAATATCTATGTCAATATATTTTTCAAAGTAATTAATCCTTCAATTATTCATTTTGATGAATATTCAACTTGTGTTGTGGCATGAATTTTTGGAGGTCTTATTTGTTCAATGCTTTTTACTTTTCTTTTAAAAAAAACTTTAATAAAGAACTGATTGAATGATGGGGTTCCATCTGATGAACTAATTTTGGTTGGAAAGTAGGACATTTCTTATGACAAATAACTAATGCACATGGTTAGCTTAATGTGTTATCTTGTGACAAACTTGAGGCTCTAGGTTTTCTGTAATCAGTGACTTTGGATAAAAGATGTTACAGATATAATACATGAACCATCCAAAAATCATGAGGAATGGCTTGCATAGGGATTGAACCTTTATGAGGAACAAAGATTCTTTTGTTTACAAACTATGTTCTATTGGTAGTACATAAAGCAATCTTAACCTATTGCAAATGTCCTAGTCCAAGAATGTCCTTTTAATTCAAATCATGTCTAATCACAAACAAGTTAACTACACTGGAAGCAAAGTTTCCATTCATAAAAAATCTTATTTTGATGGCAATCCAACAATTATATAAATATTTAACACTTCAAATTTTTCTTGTAGTTTATTATTATTCTTATTATTTTGGATGATAAGGTTCTGTACTATTCATAGCCACAAGATAATGTGATTCATGTTGAAGCATGAGGAGTCTTTGTCACTGATAACCACTTTTGTAGGATAGGCTAGTTATTTTTGAACAAGATACTAACATAAGACATAGATGAGATTGGTTAATCAATGGCCATGAATGTCAGTTCCTTCCATAAGCATCATTTTTTTTACATTAAATTATTCAATTTTTCACCCAATGGCTTGCTATTTTATTGTGGCAAGTAATTACACTTTAGTTATTCTCCTATCATGTGTTCATTCCTAGTGTTTTCATTTGTTATTTAGTTTGTTCTTTTTCATTATTTTCTTTTAATTTTCAACTTTGAGTACATGCGATGGACTATGAGCCGTAGGTCCTCACACTCCAAAGTGGATATTTTTATTTATTTATTTATTTATTTTTACTAGTGTGGGAACTAGTGATCCCTATCCCTCACACTCTAAATCCGATATATTTATTCCTTTACCAGGATAGTGACCTGCAATTTGTAGTTCATATCACCTCTACTTATGTTGTAGGTACATCCCTGGTATTGCATACTAATCATGACTTTTCTATTTATCATATCATTGCAACAATCTCCAACAATATCAATCGATCTTCATCACTTTAGACAACTCCAAACAGTAACACTATATTTGGAACAAATATCACGCTTTTACATGTACTATGCATACAAGTCCCATGATGGAATATCTAGCTCATCATCAAAGCTTATTTGGGAAGTTATAGGTTTGGTTTTGGGGGGTAATACTGAGTTATAAAGTTCTAATATGACTATATGTCTTAGAAGTAAATATTTTTAACCTATGTTTTAGGTTTTTAATGTATATTTTTGGGGATGTAAGAAGATCTGAAAATATTTTTTATTTTTTTGCAAATTTTTGGCAGCCCAATATATCAAATGATGTGGATGGTCCAACAAAGTAAAACTAATTTTTTTTTGATTTTACAAGTGTAATATCTTTGTGATCTAGATCATTTTCAAATTGATTGTGGGCTTGTTAGAAAGCTCATTCTATAATTTATCAGCTTGTAAATTTTCAAATCAATTAGAATTTATTTGGTGACTCAAATATGGCTTGAAAATGGGGTTTGGAATAAAATTATTTAGCATCCATAACAAAAAATGTTGATTTGCAAGATGAATATCTTTGTGATTCAAGAAAGTTATGGAGTACATACTTGATTGAAAGCTATGTCAATGATCTAGCTGCCTGCTAAATTTAAAATTGATCTGAGTTGATTTGATGGTTCAAATCTATTATAAAAGAGTGGTCCCAAATGAAATTTTCAACTTCTTTGATCAATGAGAATTGGTAAATATGATGAATTGATGATAGATGATAAAAGCTGTTGAAGTAGAAAATTGATCTGAGTATTAAACAAAAGTCCTCCACAATGAAAAAATTTACATTAATGAGGAAGATTATAATATGTAGTTGGTTGAATATAACTTTGTCTACTTATTTACACTACTAATTCGTTTTTACAATTACGAAGATTGATTTCAATAAAAAAAACATCTATGAGAAACAAATAGTATGTAAATAGATTCCATATGGTTAATAAGATCAAGAACATATGCACAAAAAATCAAACAAAGATATAGCTTTTAATAGAGGTGAATGTAAAAAGAGAACTCTTGTAGCCAACCCTAGTTTGTTTGGACAAGGCTAGGATGATGATGATGCTTAATGAAATCAAGAAGACTAATAATTTATTGCTTAGATCTTTGAAAAATCAATAAAAAAGTATCAACATTGAATGCTTACATATAAATAACCCTATATCTAGAGTCTATTCCATCATTGGAAAATTATTGAGCTTAGCAAGTAGGAAAAAATAAGAATAGTACCTAGCGTAAATAACTTGAATGTTATGTTTTTATATCACATCATTCAAGATGAAGTAAAGCTTCAATTACGATTGAGATAGGAACCTCAAACTTGGAATGAACACATATCATAATGTAAATCAATAACATATGATTCATATACATTATCAAGAAGAACAAAATCAAGCATTTAATTTCCAACATCCCCAAGAAAAGGTATCACAAATTTCTAAATGCCAGCTTACAAATTTGTGTTCTAAAAATCAACAAAATCTTTTACATCAATTGAAGAAACATAAATTACAACATTGATAGAAGCATGTTGAAGTAATTTAGAATTTGTTATGGTGGAAAGATAATTTTGAAAAGATCAGTTTTATTATTAAAACCTTAACATGAAATAAAATAAAGACTTAATGTCAAAATTCTATTCATAAAATTGTCTAATCAATACTATTTTTAAAATATAGTTTGTAAGTATACATCTAACTAAAGTAGTCATGAGATAATATATAATTTAATTTTATATATTATATTTTAAACTCATATATAACCTAGAACATCCAGGCACAATACTTTAAGTAGACTTGTATAATTATAGAATGAATATAGTGATGTTCTAAACAAAATTCAAAGTTGTAACCTATTACTTACAAGTAGTAATTTTCATAGCAAAGTTAAAAATTTCAAGCATTAACTCTATAATTAATGGTAATTGAATAATGTTAATGATACAATGTCAATGTAATGTAATCCCCTTGTATATAAATATGTGCACCCTATGTTTAGAACTTATCTTTCATTTTATGTAGCAAAGCTCTATTAGTTTGTAATCATAGTACCCAGAATTTTTAGGTAATCAATTAGGAAGAAGCATGGTTGGATTGTTGCTTAATGCCTTGTTATCAATGGACATAAAAGAAAGGACATTTCTATAATTTTTTAAATTTTCCAATTCTTAAGACTAAATCACTCATTAATATTACCATTATAATAAACAATAAATTTTTTCCAATTAAAATGAGAGCTATACAATATACAATATTCCTCCACTCTAGCTAAAAAGATATTGCTATGTTGCAAAGAATTGTTGATCATAAAAAAGGCTCATATGCAAAGTGCATGTTAAGTATTTGTATACCTTGATCATCAACTAAAATTTTCTTAATGATATTCTTTTGAAGCTCATAATGTAGGTTGTTTAAAAGAAGGTTTGCAGCAATAATAAAAAGATAGAGAGTAAGATGACAACCTTGATAGATTGACTATTAAAGAGAGGAGGGATTAAGTCAAAAATTTATAGGAACTTAAGCATTAGCATTAGTGATCAGGGTACATATAAGACAAATAAGACAATCACCAAATCCTAATGTACAAAGATATGCAATAACGAAATGTCTTTCAATCATGGCATAAGCTTTAGCATAATCTAACTTAATAAAATCAATATCCTAATTAGTATTAGAATCTCATTACATTTCCTCCCATGCTATAATTCATTATTTAAGATAGGTTTATCTTTAACAAAACCTGTTGATGAGTAGCGAGGTACCCCTATGCCCAACCATACGAATCACAAGTGTTCATGCATGATCTAGTTGAATTCTGAAGACCTTAAGTTCTTAAGTACACTAGTTCCAAGACATGAAATCTAATCATGACAATCATTTTCTTCTCTACTATACTTGTGGAGCTTAATTTTATGGTTAAGTATAATTGAGGCACATGATTTTTATTATTTTATATTTTATTTTTCTATGATTAATAACAAGTTGAAACTTAATTTATGAACTACTTTAATTAAGCTAATTGTTGATTAATAACTAACTTTCCTAACATAAGTATTTGATCCTAGTTTCCATGCACATCTTGAACATGTATAATGCTACTGGATTACCAAACATTAAGCATTGTTGGGATTACCAAGAGTCATACACATGTTTTAAGCTATCATACTTATGTGCTTAATTAATTCTATTTAATCAAACTAGCTTACTTTAGCTTAATTACTTGGTACTATTAGATGGAATTGCATAAAACATTAAATGCATGAATAAAATATTTAAGTTAGCTAAGGTGGTACAAGGTTTGATTAGAAAGCTCGTCTTTGTTGCCACACACACTATCATGCTTAGGTACAATAGTGCTTGAATAAAGATCCGTACACTCAATGATTCCTGCTATAGGCACTTTGGAAAATATTCTAAGTTTAGAGAAAAGAAACTACAAAAGCTCTGCTATGTTATGACAAAAAACCTATATGGGAAATGTGTGCCCAAGTGCGATATTTATAGGCTAGCACATACCCTGTGATATTGAATACCAGACATTGCATCTTGGGACCTAATACTGGATACCTAACATTGCAGCTCTGATATTGGATATATGATATTGGAGCACTATAAAATATGATTCATTATACCCTTACAACTGAATGAAAACTCATCCTCGAGTGAACAAGAGGAGGAACAAGTTTCTTACAAAATATTAGGAAGGTATGGGATTATTGACTAACATACAAACTAACTTAGAATAAACAAATAGACTCTAAGTGCCCAAGTGTATAGATTTACAATTTTTTTTTTACAAAATTGGATGTTCATGATAAGAGAAGTAAATACCTTGGACAAAACTGACATCTAACTCCTCTAGTAGCTCAAGAGCGAGGGATAAGATTTATTGATCATGAAGAATCCTTGTTGCATGGTGCTGCAATTTATCCTTTAGTAAAGACATTCTTGCTTCCAATCTGTGCTTCCCAATACAATCACAAAAAAATCTCAAATTAGTGTGCAATGTATAACATATAACTTTTAAGTACCCTGCCTCATTGGTGGTAAGACTTGGCTAGGTTGTGATTATGGTGGATTGATTCCTTTAATAGTGTTAGTAGGAAGACTAAAAAATAGGGTTAAATGGATAAGTGATTTGTTATGAATTTTTGAAAAGTCCAAATGTGATGAAATGCTTGAAGAGGGTTAAAGAATCCACAACAATAAAAAGAGGATTTCATAGAAAATTGTTGTGAAGATGCATGTAATTAGATGTCATTGATGGGGCACACAAAAGGATTTGATTATGAGGATGTCTAATGATAAAGAAATTAACTAACCCAACCAAAACGTATGCAAGTGGGTCATCTCCAAAGTAGGCACATGTCTATTATTTCCCTTGCATAACTTCAAGTTGAGGAGTTCGTGGGCCTCATGGATGAGTAATGATCACGGAAAGTTGAGTACAAAAACCCAAAAGAAACTACCTAAGCATTTTGACACATCAAACCAAGACATCAAACAAGAACATGAAACTGACAATGAGGTGACATATGGAAAGCATAGACAGATGAAAGAGAGAGTAGAATGGAGTTTCTAATTATGGTCACATGAAGTCCCTTGTGAATTTTTGTGGTTAAATAACCTAATAAAATCTATCCTTAGTCCAGACCAAAACCAATCACATTTAGTGACATCACATGATCACTCTAAGACCAGTCCACCCCCTTGAGACACAAGAGTCTTGACAAGCTAGGCAAAATTTGGTGTTGGATATCTTTAAAATTTATTTTCCTTTTTTGTTTTGTTGTAGAGATTGTGACCTTGTCTATGATTGACTTGTGAGTTGTATCCCATGGAGGAACAGTTAAAAAGTGAAAGAAATTATCAAGAAAATAAACAGTTAGAATTGAATCTAATTAAATTTTATACTTATGCCTGTCACTCATAAGTAAAATTATAAACCTTTATCCTAACTTCTAATCATAAGTTCAAGAATAAAGATTTATAATTAAATCAAATTAAAATTATAAATAATAATTGAAAATTATAAAGGAGGCTTGCCTAAATTGCAATCCTCCCTTGCTGTCTCCACAATGCAGCAATTTGATTGTGAATTACAAGAATTTCCACAAGGCTCAAAAAATCTTCAATAAAAATCTCAAGAATAATTCATTCCAATGGAACATGAAATTTACTTGTATCAACTCCTTCTTCCTATTTCTTTTCTTTCTTCTTTTTTTTCTTTTCTTCTTTTTCTCTTTTTTTCTTTTTCTCTTTTCTCAAAAGAAATGAATTTTCCTTTTATGTTTTTTTAGAATCCCCTCCCTTTCTTTTCTTCCTTTTCTCTAGTGCCTAATTTATACTGCCACCACCAGGTTAGAAATAAATATTACAATAATATCTGGGTATTGCAAAACCCAATACCAATCCGTTAAAATCAATATTCCTACTAATCTTGGCTTTCTAATTTTTTAAATTAATATGGATTCTCAAGGAAGTGGCAAAAGAGGTGTATGTGATACTCCACGCATTCATCTAAGAAGAATGTTTGATTTGAGCCGATGGAGAATTCACTTGAAAAGCATGCCTAATAGCATTAGTTGGCATATGCTTTGCCTAATTCCATTATCATCTGCAAAATTCTCTACCACTGCCTTCCCTGGCGCCTTATCCTCATCAATCTCCACTACATCATTACCTATACCAATTTTTAAAATAAGTAGTTTAATAATAAATAGATACAAAAGAATTTGATACCAATCCATTATTTTTAGTGTAGCTACTAAATCTAGCGTTCTTGTTATCATGAATTTGCTAGAAATAGTGGGAGAGACATTGCAAAAATGAAGAAGATAACTTAACAACCAGCAAAAATCCAAGAACATCATCGTTGTCATTATTATCCAACAACAGCGAAGGTTCAAATCTGGTAGCAACTCCTCCTTTCCTGTCATCGTAGAATATATATATATATATATATATATAATATTTTATAATATAGTTTATGTAAAATATATATAGAATATAATATATATGAGGTACATAAAATATTATTCTGTATAATAATACATTGTACTAGTTAAACTAAAATTAAAATAAACTAAACCACACCAATTAACTAATCATAAAATAATAATAAACTAATATTTACAACTTACATAAACAAATAAAATAATCATTAAATAAATAATTAACTATATGAAATATAGACTGAAATTAATTAAAATGCATAAGTTTGACAAAAATACTTATTAAAATTGAACAAATTTTTTGGATTCAACACAGCTTCCGACTATCCTCTGGCCAGTGCCTGGTTATAAAGGAAAAAATAAAACATTAATATATACATAAAATTACACTACTATTATTCCAAACTATATGTTTTAGGCTAACACATTAATTAAACTTGGTTATTAAGCAAATGTTTATTTACTAATTATTTATTAAGTATGTATATATGATTATTCTTCTTTTTGATGATAAATTACTCGTAACTAACAACTAGCGTAACATTGCTAGGCTAGGCTAGGCTAGTTTTACTTTGTAATATTATTACGTGTGATAACTAAGTCGTACTTATCACACGTTCTAGCCTAGCAATGAGCAGCCGATTCCTCAACTAGCCGTACACATCGGACTATTACTGGGATTACCAAGCGCAGAATCCTGGAATACGCTACTGGGTTACCAAGCAGCA
>MNCI01022151.1:267150-296227 GCA_015680685.1 Gnetum montanum | reverse complement strand
GAGTGCCGCCTCTTATTTATAGATATGACGGCGGGACGCGATATCGCGTACGCGATATCGCGTACGCGATATCGCGGCCCAGTGGAAGTCACGTCTCATCACCTAAGAAATGCTACAACTACCTTTACATCATTTGTTGGGGTGGCTTTTGCTTCTAGATGGTTGAATTCGTGTGGGTTTCTTTGGTTGCTTTGTTGATTTCATGAACACTCTTCATTGACACATTCATGGCTTACCATTCCTAAAAATTTACAAATTGATTTAATGGCTACAGCTTTAATTGCAACCTTTTTTTAATGGTTTCAACTGGCGGTACGATAAGAGGAGCCGATTCATTAGATTTTTATTTATTTTTATTTATTTTAAATAAGGAACCAAGTAAAAGAAACCATTTCTAAAAAAAATTTAAAAAATGCTAAAATAAAATGCATGAACAAATAAATAAAATACAATAAAATAAATTAAAAAGTAAAACTTACTGAACCCCCTTGATGATGATTAACTTTACCAACCTCCTCAACAATGGCACCAAATTGACGAGCCAGGAAAAATTTGATGTTGGATACCTTTAAAATTTATTTTTCTTTTTTATTTTGTTGTAGAGATTGTCACCTTGTCTATGACTGAGTTGCGATTCATATCCCATGGAGGAATGGTTAAAAAGTCAAAGAAATCATCAAGACAATAAACAGTTAGAATTGAATCTAATTAAATTCTATACTTATGCCTGTCACTCATAAGTAAAATTATAAACCTTTATCTTAACTTCTAATCATAAGTTCAAGAATAAAGATTTATAATTAAATAAAATTGAAATTATAAATAATAATTGAAGACTACAAAGGAGGCTTACCTAAATTGCAATCTTGCCCTACTGTCTCCACAATGCAGTAATTTGATTGTGAATTACAAGAATTGCCACAAGGCTCAAAAAATCTTCAATAAAAATCTCAAGAATAATTCATTCCAATGTGACATGGAATTTATTGACATCAACTCCTTCTTCATGTTTCTTTTTTTCCTTTTCTTCTTTTTCTCTTTTTTTTTTCTCTTTTCTAAAAAGAAATGAATTTTATTTTTATGTTTTTTTTTTTAGAATCCCCTCCCTTTCTTTTCTTCCTTTTCTCTAGTGCCTAATTTATTACAATAATATCTAGGTATTGCAAAACCCAATATCGATTTGTTGAAATTGGTATTCCTACAAATCTTGGCTTTTTAATGTTTTAAATTAATATGGATTCTTAAGGAAGCGGCAAAAGAGGCGTACGGGATACTCCACGCATTCATCCAAGAAGAAGGTTTGATTTGAGCCGATGGAGAATTCAACAGAAAAGCACGCCTAATAACATTAGTTGGCGTATGCTTTGCCTGATTCTGTTATCATTTGTGAAATTCTTTGCCACTGCCTTTGTTGGCACCTTATCCTCATCAATCTCCACTGCATCATTACCTGTACCAATTTTTAAAAATAAGTATTTTAATAATAAATAGATACAGAAGAATTTGATACCAATCCATTATTTTTGGTGCAGGTGCCAAATCTAGCGTTATTGTTATCATGAATTTGCTAGAAATAGTGGGAGAGACGTTGCAAAAATGAAGAAAATAACTTAGATAGCTCACAACCAGCAAAAATCCAGGAACATCATCGTTGTCATTATTATCCGATGACAGTGAAGGTGGCAGGTTTAAATTTGGTAGCAACTCCTCCTTTCCTGTCACCATATAATATATATATATATATATATAATATTTTATAATATAGTTTATGTAATATATATATATATATAAAATATAATATAATATAATTTATATGAGGTACATAAAATCTTATTTTATATAATAATACATTGTACTAGTTAAACTAAAATTAAAATAAACTAAACCACACCAATTAACTAATCATAAAATAATAATAAACTAATATTTACAACTTACATAAACAAATAAAATAATCAAATAAAAAATTAACTATATGAAAAATAGAATGAAATTAAGTAAAATTCATAAGTTGACAAAAATACTTATTAAAATTGAACAAATTTTTTGGTTTCAGCAAGTCTCCCATAGAACAATCACTATTTCTTATTAAAGAAGAAAAAAGAAGTAGGAAGTGAGAAAGGGCCTTAGAGAAAACCTTCAGGTATGGATAACATGTTTTTCTAGTCCCATAACCAATGGTTGTAACTTGTTTATTTTGTCTAAGGGGTGTGCTTTGAATTCCTATCATTTTTTTGATGAGAACCACACCATGCAAAGACTTATTCGACTTCTTCTTATTGGTCAACATGGAATGATAAGAAATCCATGAAAACACACATGCACCCAAGTAAGCAGAAAGGCACAAAGAATACTAAGTTTCCTTCAAGTCACACTTTGTTCAAACCTTTGAATCCTTTCCAAATTTGGAAACTACCAAGGTCACAAGTTCATTAAAGTTTTACTAATGAAAATGAGACCTCATATTTCCAAAACAAAGAAAACCATAGAGTTTGTGGATCGGGGGATTTTGTGAAGTCACTACTTGTTTCATGAAAAAGAAACCATGTCCTAGTTATTAGTAACAAAATTCAAAGCTAGAATCTAGATACCAACAATCAAATGACCGAATAGCACATGTCCACACCAATCAAACCACACTATATCCAGTTGGCAATAAGGCATGTTATTATTAAAACACAATAAGAAAATCACATCCAAAATAAAGGAAAATATATAAGAAATTATAAAATATTTAAGAAAAATAAAACATACTAACGATGTTGCAAATTTTTTTTTTAAAAAAATTAATGATGTAAAAACAAAAAAGTGTAATATAAAGAATGTGTAAAACAAAAAGTTGTTAAAATAACAAGGTGAAAAAGAAAAATGTGTAAAAAAAAAGGTTAGAAACCAAGGCACCACTTATAAAGTCAACATGGATGGCCATCTCCCCCATGACTAAGTTGAAAGGAGGAGATCTGAAAGATTGAGCACAATTGTCCATTTGACGAGGTGTTTGTTGCACTAGCTTGCTTAGGCTCATGGAAAGGTTTGACTTATTGTATGTTCACTAACTATTTCTTATTTGGGCTCTCAAGTTTGTAGATCATTATGGTCCTAGAAGAAAAAGTTTTGTAAATTATATAAGGTCTTTCCTACAACATCTTAAACTTGGTTCGTTGAGGTACGTGTGTGGGGTTCCAGTAGAGGACCTTATCTCCCAGTTGAAATTTGACTTTCCTAATTTTAAGGTCATTGTGCTTTTTGTTGAATGCCTTGTGCAACTCGTTAGATGACAAGACCACCAATTAGTTTTTGTTTAGCAAGTTGAGATTCATTAATCTTTGCTTTTGTGCTAGAATTAAGTTAAGGTCAAGGTCACAGGCTATTGGAAGTTTACAAAGCCCAGATTGAATAGGAAGTCTTGGTAGTTTTCTATACACTAGCTCATAGGGAGAATAGCATATAGGAAGTTTCCATGTTGAGTAGTAGGCCCAAAGGGCATTGTTGAGTTTTGTGCTCTAGTCCCTTCTATATTTGCTAATAGTTCTTGTTAGGATCTTTGTGATTTTCCTATTTGTATCCTAAGCTTGATCATTGGCTTAAGGATGGTAGGATGTTGTTAGTTTACGTTCAACTACCAAGTCTTGCATAAGCTTCTAAAAGGTAGTGCCTATAAAGTAGGTTCCATTATTAGGAATTAATGCACATGGCCCACCAAACCTGTTCATAATATTTTGTTGTACAAACCAAGCAACAGTAGAAGATGTATAGTCAGTAATGACTACTACTTCTACCCATTTCGTATAATAGTCAAAAATGACTATGATGTACATCTTTCCATTTGACATGGGTGTGATGGGATCCATGAAATCAATGCCCCAGATGTCAAAGGGTTCTAGTGGTTGGATCCATTATTGAGGTTCCTCCATTTGAGCAATTGTTCCACCATCTCATTGGTAGCATTCACAAGAGTGGACAAATTGGTGAGCATCCTTGAAGATTGTTGGCCAATAATATACTACCATCAAGATTTTAATGGCCATGCATCTCCTAACATAGTGGCCCCCATAAGGACCTTCATGAGCATTCTAGAGAATGCATAGTTGATCAACATCAAGAACATACCAACGAACTAGGCCATTGACGAACACCTTGTAGAGGTGTCTGTTGATCAACATGAAGTGCTTTACCTAGTGAAGAAATTATTATTTCTTTTGATCATCCAACCCTTTTGGAATCTCTTGAGTAAGAAGATAGATGAGAATGCCATCATATCATTTAGGCTTAGTGGGTAATTGTTTAGTTATAGCCCTTGCAAAGAGGAGTTCATCAAGAAACAGATCAGATACTAGGCCTTCCTCCTCTTTGTTGTCCCATTGCAACTGAGATAAGTGATCAACGATCACATTCTTAGTTCCTTTTTGATCTACCATCATAAGAGCAAATTCCTGTAAGATCACCAACCATCATATGACATGAGGGCTTACCATTGGTTTGTTCATGAGGAAGTGAATGGTACTATGATTTTTATGCATAAATACTTTGTATCCAAGTACATAATTCCTACACTTTTCTAGAGCAAACACCATTGCCATCAATTATTTTTATGTGGTGGTGTAGTTTAGCTATGCACCCACAATGCTTTAGCTTACGTAGTGGATGTAATATGGACATTTCCTATCATCCAACTACATAAGCATAACTTCTAAGGCATAATTTGATACATCTATCATAACATGAAATGTTTTGAACTAGTCAGGTACCTATAGAATTGGAGTTTCTACAAGTTTTTCCTTCAATTATTGGAATGCTTTTTTACATTCCTTGGTCCAGATAAATGGAGCATCTTTCTTTGTTAGCTTAACCAATGGTTTTGTTATCTTAGAAAAATTCTTTATGAATCATCAGTAGTAGCTAATGTATCCAAGGAATGATCAAACATCTTTAAAGGTTTCTAGCTAGCGATTTATTCCTTGGATGACCCTTATTTTTTCAAGATCAACCTCAATTTTTGCTTATGATATTTTGTGCCCCAATACAATGCCCTCCTGGACCATTAGATGACTCTTTTTCCAATTGAGCCTAAAGTTTGTTTTAACACATCTTTTCAATACTTGCTCAAGGTAATACAGGGCTTTCTCAAATGTAGCCCCATAGGTAGAGAAGTTATCCATAAAGACTTCTACCCCACTACTAATATATTATTGAAAAATGCTAAGGACCAAGTGTTGGAATGTAGCAAGGGTATTACACAGACCAAAAGACATTTTACAATGTGTTGGAATGTAGCAAGGGTATTACACAGACCAAAAGACATTTTACAATGTGTTGGAATGTAGCAAGGGTATTACACAGACCAAAAGACATTTTACAATGTGTTGGAATGTAGCAAGGGTATTACACAGACCAAAAGACATTTTACAATATGCAAAGGTCCCCCAGAGACTCGTGAATGTTATTTTGGCCTAGTCCTCTAACATGATTCAAATTTGGTTATAGCCACTATAACCATCTAAAAAAATATAGTAGTAATGCCTAGATAAGGTGTCTAACACTTGATCGATGAATGATAACAAAAATGGTCCTTGAATGTTGTCATATTCAACAGCTAAAAATTGATGTAGACCTGTCACTTGCTACCTTTCTTTGGCACAATCACAAGTGGATTGACCCACTCACTATTTGCAATGGGATAGATAAATCCTGCCTTAAGGAGCTATTTAATTTACTCCTTGACATTCTACTTCAATTTTGAGTTTAATCATCTTTGTAGTTGCCTCTTTAGCTTCATGGCTGAGTCAGTGTAGATGCAATGTTGGCATATCCTAGGATCAATCCCTGTGATTTTAGGGTATGACCAAGCAAAGGATACTGATCATTTTTAAACCACATTCAATAGCATCTATTTCTATTTTGGAGCAAGATTTGCATTAATTATTACTAGCTTCCCATTTTTTAAGAATACATATTCCATGTCGGCATGTAGAGTTTTTAACTCAAGAGGCTCTTATTTAAAATCTTTAGGAATTTCCAATTCTCTTGAATAGGTATCATCATTTGCATTATTAGAGAGTTGGTGATGAACTTGCTCTAGTTCATCCATGCCTATGACATATGTGTATGTCATACTCTTAGTAGGTTTATGCAAAGTGTACTACTTTTCGAATCAGCGGTTAGCCACTAGGTGCTCTCTTATTTTGTGGTCGCTGCATATAGACACCTTTGAATATCAACTTCAAGTGCACACTGCTTGCATGTGGAAATGGATGCTTGTTTAATGGACTAGAGTTTTTGCACATAATTGCACCTTGTATCACTGTACATGATGCATGGAACTTGCTTCTTCTTAATCTTTCCAAATGCATTTTCCTTAGATATTTCCAGGGGTGATCTCTGATGCCCATTCTTGCATCAATGATGCTTAGCCATGCCCTTTCCATGATCATTGGTAAGTCCCCTTTACAGTTCTCAATCTTGATTACTAGGAAATTAGTTAGATAAGACCACCCATAGATAGTAATCAAAATGTCTTCCACTAGTCCAAATGGAACAGTAATGGACTAGTTTGTGAACCCTAATATGATATTGCTCTTCTTGAAGGGTAGCAGATTCCAGACAATATACATCTCATAAGAAATCAAATCCACATTGGAACCCAAATCAAGAAGAGCTTTACATGGATCATTCCTAGAAATTTGTAAATAAATAAGAGGACTGCCAAGATTAGCTAATTTCCTAGAAAGGTTCCTAGCATGGATCCAATCAGATACAATAGGTGTAAGCATAATAGTATGGATCTTGGGTAATCTTTGGTTTGAAGGGGACTCGAAGGAACTTGATACAAAGGAATATGGACAAGTAGGGTTGCCAACTTCATGTATATGTGAGGGCTTAGGTGGATTGTTGGGTTAGAAAAAAGGTTCTTTTTCATGTTCTATTGTCTAAACCACTTATTTGATGAATTGGTTGTAGATTAATGGCCTTGGTAGTGTTGCGTTGTTGTGGTTGGCCTAGAAGTTCATCCTACATGAATGGAGTAGGTAGTAGCTATGTTGAGGATGGAAAAATAGGTGTAGGGACAAAAGGAGGATAAGGATAAAAACTGGTATCCCTTCTTGAATGTGGAGAATAAGTTTGATAATCTTTGAGAGGGTAGTAGTGATGTTGAAAAGTAGAATCATGACTAGAAAAGTCACATGGAGATAGGGAATTTTGAATGTAATACCTATATGGATCAAGTTATCTATAAGGGTATTACTGCCTTGGTGATGGTAGTTTGCATGAATGTGGTTACTACCATTGTTGATATTGCTTGTATGGTTATAGTGGAGTTCCACTTGGATAATACTATTGTTTCTTATGGAACTTCTTGGGATTGCCTTGAGGATAAAGCAATCTTCTGGGTGTTTGACTCCTTACTAGTTGTGGATTTAGAGCATACACCCCAAACTCTTGTAAGTGTGAAATGATGGGGCAACATCCTTTAGGATGTTCATATTGGTAAATGTTAGATTCACCATTATCATTAGATTTAGTCTTTGTAACTTCTCCTACTACAAAAATCTTGTCGTTACCCCTTTAATTATCATGTTTAGCTTCTTTGTGTCTCCTACAATCACGATCACTACCTTGTTCTTTGGATCCTTCAGCAATTTTTAGAATAGCTTGAAATATACTCTCCATGAAGTTCCATAACTAATCTACCTTCACAAAAATTTTAGAAGTGCATTTTTGAATTAGAAAGGTTTTATGTTTCACCACCTCATTAAGTGATGATTCCTCCTCACTGTCACAAAATTGAACCTCCCTCTTACAAATGGAAGGATCATAGTTGTACTCTTCTACACTTACTTGTTTTCTCAACTCTTCTTCTTCTTTCACTACCTACTCAACCAGCCTTCTGATATGATGGGCTCTTAATTCTAACAATTGCCCTTGGGCATAAACACTAAGAGTTCTCATCATTTCTAATTGAAGCCCATCTACAATGTGGTGAAGTTGTTCCAGTTGAGAATAATCATGGCTAGGACATATGTGCAATAAGGAATAGTATCAGTACATGGTGACATCCAAGGGTTCATGTGTTCATTCCTTCCATCCTTGGATCTATCTCCTCAAGTTGGACACTCAAGAGTACATCTGATACTTGTCATTGAACAATTTAAGCATTGTACTCCACCATTGGATGGATTCCAATTCTAAGGACTGGTACTAGCTTTCTACTTCTTTAATGAGTATCCTGGGGAATAACTTAAGCTTTTGCCAATCATTTTCTATATTTAGCAAGGCATAAGAATCGTGAAAAGCTTGAAGATAATTATAAAAATCTAAGTTATATCCCCTTTGAACCTAGGAATATTGTTCATGTCTAGCCTCTTGATCTGACTATCCTTAATGTGCCTTGTAGGAATTCACACTACTTCTACAATGTTTAGCATGCTTTAGGTAGTAATCAAAGGATCATTGAGGCCATGATTCTGGTGCCTATGATGCCCTCAAATACCCCTTCATGCATGGTAGCAAGTCTCTTTTGAACACACATGCCTGGGGTCTTGACTTATCCAACGATCCTTGTAATCATCTTGATCCCATCGATCACCTTAATCATGATCATGTTCCCTGTGGTTACATTCAAAGCTAGAAGTGGAAGAAGATGATGATGAAGGTGAAGAGGAAGGAGGACTAGCACCATCATGATGCTTACTACCCCTTCTTCGGTAGGCCGCCATGATCATGATCTTGTTTCTTGATTGCATCCATGCCCTAACTATCCTCCTTGGATTTCCCTTTGTCATTGGGTCTATTCTTGCTAGAATCTAGATTTTAGTTCATGGACTGTAGGTTCTGGTTTTGACCTCCTTCATCAAAGTCAAAGAGAGGAGTTTCATTAAGTGGAAAACCCCCAAAGAAAGGTTCTCCACCATCTTTGTGGTATGTCAGGTATGGGGAATCATTGAACCACTTTCCCTTCACATCTTTATAGCACTATTCTAGCTATCGATCCCTTAGACATTATGCCTTAATGGGATGATAATCCATAGTGTCACTATCCTAAAAAACATACTAAGCATGAAGTCCTTGGAGTCCCAATTATATAAGAGTTTGTTGAAGCATTGTAGGAATGGATCGATCGAGTTGCAACACGATGTTGCCCTACATGTCACACCAATGTAATAGTTCATGTTGGTGTAGGATGAAGGTGAAATTGAATATATACTCATTAGGATGAGCATATACCACTCTATATTATTAGGACACTTGCTAATGTACTTTTTCAAACTTGGGTGGAGAATCACTCTTGTGTGAAGAAGAAATCTTGTGTTAGAAAATAAAAATGTAGTGTGCTTTTTAAAATTGTTGTAGTTATTTTAAAGTATGATATAACTCTAGGGTTTTTTTCAATGATTTTGAATAATTTTCACTAAATCTTAGATAGTGCATGTAACAAATAAAAGGTCCCCAGCAATGACACCAATGATGATTAGCAAGGTACCCCTACACCCAACCATACGAAGCACAAGCGTTCACGTATGATTTGGTTGGATTTCACAGACCTTAAGTTCTTAAGTACACTAGTTTGAAGACATGAAATCTAATCATGATAAGAATTGTCTTCTAAACTATGCTTGTGAAGCTTAATTATATGATTAAGTATAATTAAGGCACATGATTTTATATTTTATATTTTATTTATCTACAATTAATAACAAGTTGAAACTTAATTTATGAACCACTTTAATTAATCTAATTGCTTATCAATAACTAACTTTCCTAACATAAGCATTCGATCCCACTTTTCATGCACATCCTGAACACATATAACAATGCTGGGTTACCAAACGTTAAGTGTTGCTAGGATTACCAAGAGTCATATGCATGCTTGAAGCAATCATACTTATGTGCTTAATTAATTCTATTTAATCAAACTAGCTTACTTTAGCTTAATTACTTAACAACATTAGATGAAATTGTATAAAACATTAAATGCATGAATAAAATATTTAAGCTACCTAAGGTGTTACAATGTTTGATCAGAAAGCTCATCTTTATTGCCACTCAGGAACAACAGTGCTCGAATAAAGATTTGTACACTCAATGACTCCTGTTGCGGGCACTTTGGAAAATATTCTAGTTCTAGAGAAAAGAAATTGTAAGAACTCTGCTATGCTATGATAAAAACTATATAGGAACTATGTGTCCAAGTGTTATATTTATAGGCTAGCACATACGCTCTGATATTGGATATTCAACATTGCATCTTGGCCCTTAATATTGGATACCTAACATCATGACTTCAATATCGGATATCCAATATCAGAGCACTACAAAATATGATTTATCACTTGTCTACTCAAGTTTAATAATATCATCTATAATCTTCTAAATCCAAAAAGTTATGGATTTAGCTAAAATTTTATAAGTATTATTGATAAAATTCATAAGCCTTCAATTAGTGAAAGTCATTGGCATTGTTGTTGGGGACTTTAGTTAGCTACGTGCGATACCTAGGAAGTTAGTAAAATTATATAATGATGTTGTAATGAACCTTAAAGTAAAAATAATTTAGAAAAATAATAAAAATAAAAGCACAATATTTTTGACAAGATCTAATATGGCTTCTTCTTAGAGGGGAGATTCTTCACCACTATATAATGGTGGTTCCAATCAGCAAAGGTGTGAAGGCTTAAAGCCACTAGTGCCCTAGTAATGCAAAATGGTCTATAGTCATCTAGATGAGTATGGTCCAGACTTCATCTTCATCCTTCACTAGGATGAACAGATGCAGTGGAGGGACATGGAGGACAACATTGTGTTGCTACTCAATTGATCAGTTCCTACGATGTTGCTCCACACTCTCATGAAATTGGGCATCACAAGGCTCAATGCTAAATATGTTATGCAAGACCATGACTATTAAGAATACTATCCCACTGAGGCACAATGGAGAAAAGATCAGCAAATTAAGGCTTGGTACAAGTTGTTAAAGGGGAAATAGTTCATCAACCCCTTGTTCTTGTTGGGCTAAAAGGAGGGTAAGGCTCCCTTTTTAGAGGATTCTCAAAATACAAATTCTTCTCCCATTTTCTTTGATGAAGGGGCCCTTAATTAGAATTTACAATCAACTATAAATAACCTTGGTTCATGGAAGAGTAGGTCCCATGACCATGGAAGCTCCAAAGAAGGGAGTCAAGGCAAGAATAGTGATAGGCACCACCATAATGATAAACATAGTGATTGTGGCTAGGACCAGAGAAGACGGAGTAGCAAGCACTGCTCTAGTGCTAGTCCTCCTTCCTCTTCATCTTCATCATCCTCATCTTCATAATCCTCATCTTCTTCCTTCTCTAGCTCTAACTAAAGCTATAGAGGATGAGACAATGATGAAGGTGACCAATGGGATAAAGATGATCACAGACCCCACCAAAATAGTAGAGACCAAGGATGTGAATAATCAAGGGAGGCCCACCATCATGAACGAAGGGATAGTAGAGGGCATCATAGGAATCATGGCCATCACAAGGATCATGACTATGATCAACCTTTTCTTGTAATTAGAAACATGCTCAACATTTCAAAGGCCATGAGAATTCCAACAAGGAACATGAAAGATAGTTGGATTATATGGTTGGACATGAAAAATATTCCTAATTTTGAAGGGGGATACAATTATGATCCAAAAAATTATCTTCAAGACTTTCACAATGCATGCACCTTATAAAACATTGAGAATGAATGATAGAAATTGAGGTTGTTTCTTAGGACACTCATTAAGGAGGCTAAAAGTTGGTACCAGTGCTTAGAACTAGAATCAATCAGATGATGGAGTATGATGCTTAAGCTATTTAGTGATAGCTATTAGACATACTTCCAAATGTCTAACCAAATGTCCAAGGTTGGAAGCAAGGAACATATAAATCCTTGGATGCGTTCATGGATAGATATTAATCATTGTTGCACTAATGCCTAGGACATTGCTACTCTTAAAGGGATTAGCTTTGCCATATCATAGATGGGCTCCAAATTGAAATGATAAGAACTCTTGGGGTCTATGCCTAAGGGAGGCTTTTAGAGCTAAGGGCTCATCATATTCAAAGGCTAATTGAGAAAGTGGCTAGAGAAGAGGAAGAACTAAGAAAGAACGAAAATATAGAGTACAACTAGGACCCTTCCATTTGCAAAAGGGAGGTCCAGTTCTATGACACTGAGAAGGAGGCATCACTTGATGAAGTGGTGCAATGTAAGACCTTGCCAATACAGAAATCTATTTTTGAGATATTACCCAAGGTAGAAAAATTGTAGGACTCTTTAGATAAAAAGTTTGAAACTACCCTTAGAATTGCTAAAGAGTCCAAAGAGCAAGGTAGTGGTCGTGATTGAAGGAGAATGAAGAAAGTTGAACATGCCCATCAAATGGGCAATGGAAAAGCTACTACAATGAAAGAGGTTGTGGATTCTAAAAAAAATGATTATGATGGATGTAACATCTACCAATATGAACATCCTAACGAATGTTGCCCAATTGTATCACACTTGTAGGAATTTGGGGTATATGATCTAAATCCTAGATTGACAAAAAGGCAAGCACCCAAGAGGTTGCCTTATCCTAAGGCGACTATAGGTAGTTCCACTAATAAGCTTACTATCTGAGTGGAGTTCCACCTCAACCTCATGAGTAGTACTAGTAGTCGTAGCACCTATAGTTGTGGGAGATGCCACCACCAAGGTAGTCGTACCCTTATCGTTAGCCACATCCATATGGGTACTATGTTTAGCAACCAATTTCTCTATGTGACTCTTCCACTTATGCCTCTTTCTAGCACCACTACTACCCTCTTGAGTATTAGAGAGCATAATATCCAAAATGGAAGTCCTCATTTTATTTCTATCCTTCTCATATTTCTACACCTATACCTCCACCTTCAACTCAACTACCACCCACTCCATCCATGCATGGTGAAATTCCAGCCTAGCCATAGTAGAGAAATGCCACAATAGTTGTTAACTTACAGTTAACTCTCTAGCTGAGTGGTTCAAATAATAACCCTGAAAATGACCTTTCTTCTAAACCAATACTTCT
This sequence comes from Gnetum montanum, assembly GCA_015680685.1. Classification (NCBI taxonomy): domain Eukaryota; kingdom Viridiplantae; phylum Streptophyta; class Gnetopsida; order Gnetales; family Gnetaceae; genus Gnetum; species Gnetum montanum. The sequence continues at coordinate 283,164 of MNCI01022151.1, read as the reverse complement.
TCTAAGTCTTCAAAGATACCTTCAGTTGTAGACCCTTCTTCTCCTTCCTCCTTTGAAACATCCTTTGAGATTCCTTTGAATCAAACATGTTCCAAAATCCATACTGTAATGCTAATCCATGTGATCATAGACTAGATAAAGAATGGTCATCTTTCAAGGAAAATATCTAATCCTAGAAGTCCCCTCATTTACTTGAAAATCGTTGGGAATGAGTCTTTCAAGGCTCTTCTGGACTTAGGTTTTGATGTCAACTTGATCTATCATGAAATGTACAAAGCCTAGAAATTTCCTCCTCTCATGAAGAGTAACAGTTGTCTTAAGTTAGCAAATAAATCCATCATCATTCCCTTGGGATTGGTAAAGGACATTGTGACCACCATCTGTGGGTGGTTCTATCTTACTAACTTCCTAATGATCGAAGTAGAAAATTGCAAGGGGAACTTCCTAATCATTATGGGAAGGACTTGGCTAAGTACAATAAATGTGTAACTGGGAATTAGAGACCTCTCCTTAGATATTTCCAAGGAAAATAACTTTGAAAAAATAGAGAGGAAACACATTTCATGCATTACATATAGTAACATAGGATGCCACTGTGTGAAAAAATTTTGAATAGTTAAAAGCACAACAATCCTAGCATGTAGGCAGTGTGCATATGTCACTGAAATCCAAAGGTTCCTATACAAAACAACAAAAAAATAGGAGGGAACCTAGTGGTTGATAGGTGAATTTGAAAGTAGCTCAATGACATGCATCAAATAATCTAAAAGCTTAACAAGTGCCTACATTGAAGGGATGAACAAAATGGAGCAAATCCATCACCAACTCTTCGAAGACTTGATGACACCAACTGAGCAAAGTTGAAAATCCTTGAGAGCTTTAAATAGGATTTTCTTGAGTTGAAAACTCTACTAGGTGGAATGGAATATGCATTTTTGAAAAATGACAAGCCAGTTATTATCAATGCCAACCTTGCTCCTATGCAGAAAAAGAAGCTATTAGAGGTGGTCAACAAATAGTCAACAACCTTTGCTTGGTCATATCATGAACTAATTAGAATTGATCCAAGGATATGCTAGCATCACATCTACACAAACTATTTCATTAAACCAAAGAGACAACCATAGTGATAGTTGAATCCCAAATTGAAGCTGATCATCAAAGAGGAGATTAAAAAACTCCTCAAGGTGAGGTTCATATATCCCATTATAGATAGAAAGTGGGTTAGCCCACTTAGGATAGTGTCAAATAAATGAGGGAAATGAAGGGTTTGCATCAATTTTAGGTTATTGAACATGGCAACATTCAAGGATAATTTTTCTTTAACATTTGTGAACTAGATGTTGGACACCATTTCTAGGCATTGTTACTACATCTTTCTGGATGGTTATAGTGGTTAGAACTAGATCTAGATTGCACCAAAATATTAGGCTAAAACAACATTCAAGAGTCCTTGGAGGAATTTCACATATATAAAGATGTCATTTGGCCTATGTAATACCCCTACAACATTCCAATGTCTTATATTGAGCACCTTCCAACAATAGATTAGTAGCTGGGTGGAAGTCTTCATGGATGACATCTTTACCTATGAAGCTACTTTTGAGCAAGCCCTATACCATCTTAAGAAAGTGCTAAAAAGGTATGTGGAGAAAAACCTTAGGATCAATTGGTAGAAAAGCCATTTGATGGTCCAAGAAGGCATTATTTTGGGGCACAAAATTTCAAAAAAAGGGATTAAGGTGGATCCTAAAAAAATAAGGGTCATTCAAGAAATTACCAAACAACCAAAAATAGTTAAAGATGTGAGGTAATTCCTTGGCCACACTGGGTACTACTAGTGATTCATCAAGAATTTATCTAAGATTGCTAAACCATTGGTTAACCTGACAAAGAAGAATTTTCCATTGGTTAGACCAAGGAATACAAGCATGCATTCTACCAACTCAATAAAAAGCTCATGGAAACCCTAATTATACGAGAACTTGATTGGTCTAGACCCTTCCAAATCATGATGGATGCATCCAATTATGCCTTGGGAGTCGTCCTCACATAGTTGGATGATTAGAAATATCATTACTACATCCACTATGCAAGAAAAAGCATTGTGGATGCACAACTAAACTACACAACCATAGAAAAAGAACTAATGGCAGTGGGTATTCCTTGGAAAAATTTAGGCACTATGTACTTAGGTACAAGGTGTTTATGCACATAGACCACAATGTAATCTAGTTCTTGATGAATAAGCCAACAGTGAACCCCCATGTCATATGGTGGCTAGTGATCCTACAAGAATTCAATCTAACAATGGTAGATCAAAAGGGGACTGATAACGTGGTTGCTGATCACTTGTCTCAGTTGAGATGGGACAACAAAGAGAAGAAGAGCCTACTTTCATATCAATTTCCTAATGAACTCCTCTTTGCATGAACTGTGATAGAACAAATGCCCACAGAACCTAACTGGTAGGATGGCATCCTCACCCATCTACTCACTCAAGAGATGTCATAGGAGTGGGACAATAGGAAGAAACAATAGTTTCTTCACTAGGAAAAACACTTCATGAAAATCAATAAATAATTTTATAAGGTATGCATTAATGGCATAGTTTGATGGTGTAGACTTTATGCTAATCAACTTCATGTTCTCCAAGATGCTCAAGAGGGCCCTTGTGGGAGTCACTATGCTAGGAGATGCATGGCCATTAAGATCCTCATGCTAAGGTATTATTGGTAGATACTTTTCAAGGATTCGCATCACTTTTTCCACTCCTATGATCACTACCAAATGGTGGGGTAACTACTCGAATAGAAGGACCTCAATAGTGAATCCAACCATTAAAGCCCTTCGATATTTAGGGCATCGACTTCATGGGTTCCATCACTTCCATGTCTAATGAAAAGGTGTATATCATAGTAACTATTAAATATTGTATGAAATGGGTAGAAGCTATGGTCATCACTAATTACACATCTTCTACAATTGCTCAATTTGTATAACAAAATGTTGTAAAATTTTTTGGGATTCTACATGCACTTATTTCTAATAACAAAACTCATTTTATAGGCACTACCTCTTAGAAGCTCATGTAATGCTTGGGGGTTGAACATAAATTAATAACACCCTACCACCCCCAAGCTAATAGTCAAGTGAAGCTTACAAATAGGAAGATCATGAAAATACTAACACAAACAGTTAGTAAATATGGGAGGGATTGGAGCACAAAACTCAACGATGCCCATTGGGCCTATTACTCTACTTGGAAACTTCCTATTGGCTACTCTCTCTATGAGCTTGTGTACGAAAAATTGCCAATACTTATAATCTAAGAAAAACTTTGTACACTTTCAACAACTTGTGACCTTGACATTAACATAAGTCTAGCATAGAAAGAAAGATTAATAAACCTCAACTTACTAGATGAGAATCAATTGGTGGCCTTGTTATCTAACAAAGTAAACAAGGCATTCAATAAATAACCCATGACCTTTGAATGAGAAAAGTGAAATATCAACCATGAGATAAGATCCTATACTAGAATCCCATACATGTACCCTTACAAACTAAGTTCCAAACATTGTGGGAGGGATCTTATACTATTTATGAAACATTTCCTTCTATGACCATGTTAATACACAAACCTAAAAGCCCAAAAAAAATATGCTAGTCAACGTGCAATAATAGAAACCTTTCCACAAGAACAAAAGAGCCAGCAGTAGCAACACCTCAATGAATGGACAAGAACACAATATTTCAAATCTTCTACTTTTAGCTCAATCGTGGGAGAGATGGCCATCCATGCTAAACTAAACAATGTGGCTTCTCAATTTTTCATTTTTTTCTATTTTTTACAAATTTTTTAATACTATTTTTAGTACATTTTTCCTTTTCTTGAATATTTTACAATTTCTCTTATATTTTCCTTTATTTGGTTTGGATTTTTCTCATGATTTTTCTTATGTTTTCTTCTTTTCCTTTATTGCTGCCAGGACTAAGTGCAATTGTAGCTTTCGATTAATGGTGGTTTGTACTATAATGTTATTTGATTACTAATGCCTAAATTCTATCTTTTAATTTTGATGTTGATAACTAAGACATGGTTTCTTTTTCATGATAATAGGTAGTGAGTCCACACCATCTCCCCATCCACAAAACTCTATGGTGTTTCCTTTTTTTTGCAAATATGGGATCCTTTCTTAAATGAAACCTCTAACGAACTTGTGACCTTGGTAGTTTCCAAGCTTGAAAAACCAACTAGTAAGATGTCCTAGGAATAGGATTGTTAACATGAAATGACTTCCATGATGGCCCAACAATGATAATGTTACCAAGTCAGGTATATACCATGAGCTATAAAAAATTGCTTGCTATATATCATGGAAACCCTGTTATATCATATATATTACATGATGACATAACCATACCACAACTAGTTAATAGCCTCTTTAATGAAAACAATGCATGTTTAAGTAAACACTGGAACTACTAGGATACTTTTGTAGAAGACAAAACCAAAAAGTTTGGTTTGATAAAATAAAACATCTCTTTCAAAAATTTAGAACCATGATAGGAACTACACAATTACAAAAAGAAATAACATAATGTATCAAAAGCTAAACTATAGCCATTATGAAGAGATTTTTGATACCAATTTTTGGTGCTACTACATTTGCCACATTGCATGTTTGACTAGATTGACTACAACAATTGACCTGCAAGCACTAAAGATATGAGAAAATGTGGGAGACAAGGAATATTATAATACATGAGTTTTACTTCACCTTTCCTATGTCATCATACATGTCAAAGGCATTCTACGTTGTTGTAAGATGTCATAGGATATGCAAAATATGATGGAGCTCTCCATTTTCAATTTAGTTGCCCATGAACTGGCTTTGGATACATTCTACTATATATTACTTTAGAACCCTATCAGATAAATAGTTATTGATATTAACATTCCCATGCTAACATGGGGCCATTAACTAATAAGTTTAACCACCATGATATAGTTTCATGATTTCAAGGTCATCAGCCCTATTTGAAAAAAATTACATGACATAGGGTATGTTTCCAAAGTCAACTTATGAAACATTTTCTCAAAAAATATATCAAACATATAAAAATCACAAAAAATTTTCAAAGATAAAGATGGCTAATACAAAGTTTATCATTAATCACTATGCTAGTGATGTCACATACTAGGAAAATATTTTCCTTGAAAAGAATAAGGATTTTTTTGTTCTAGGGCATCAAGTCTTAATAAATGATTCATAATGTCCATTTGTAGTTGGTCTATTTCCTACTTCTCCTAACAACTTGTTAAAGTCATCCAAATTCTCTTCTCTTGACTTATGATTTAAGCTATAATTACAATCTCTCATGAAGAATTTAAACTTCATGAAGCCTCATTACATCAAATGTGTAAAGCCCAACAATGTGCAAGATTGCCAAACCATTGGTAGAACTAACAAAAAAGTACGTACCTTTTAAGTGGACCAACGAATGTGAACGAGCATTCCAAACTCTGAAACGAAAGCTTGTAGAAACTCCCATTCTACAAGCTCCTGACTGGTCCAGACTATTCCACATAATGATTGATGCATCCAATAATGCTTTAGGAGCTGTACTTACACAATTAGATGACCAAAAATGCCCTTACTACATCCACTGTGCAAGTAGAAGTATCATTGGTGCACAACTTAACTACACAACTATAGAGAAACAATTAATGGTTGTAGTGTTTGCACTGGATAAGTTTAGGAACTATGTATTAGGTTACAAGATGTTCATCCACACGGATCATAGTACAATCTGATTCCTCATGAACAAGCCAATGGTTAGCCCTCATATTATACGATGGTTGGTAATCCTACAGGAGTTTGATCTAATGATGATCGATCGAAAAGGCATTGAGAACATAGTTGTAGATCATTTATCTCAGTTGCGCTGGGACAACAAAGAGGATGAATATGTAATGTCTAATCATTTTCCTGATGAAGCCCTCTTTGCTAGTGTAGTGAATAACCAATCCACAGAGACGAACTAGTATAGTAGCATGCTCACATATATCCTTACTCAACAAACACCATAGGATCTGGACTTTAGGAAGAAACAATAGTTTCTTCACAAAGCCAAGTACTTCATGGAGATCAATGGACAACTTTACAAAGTGTGTCCTAGTGGCTTGGTTCGATGGTGTGTGCTCGAGGTAGACCAACTAAGAGTTCTCTAAGATGCTCATGAGGGCCCTTGTGGGGTTCACTATGTGGGGAGAAGAACGGCTATTAAGATCTTACTTGTAGGATATTACTAGCCAAAATTATTTTGGGATGCCCATTAATTTGTTTGATCTTGTGAGTGTTGTCAACATGATGGGGGAATGAATGCTAAAATGGAGGGTCCACAACAATGGATTCAACCATTAGAACCCTTCGAAATTTGGGGAATATACTTTATGAGGCCCATTACACCAATGTCCAATGGAAAAGCTTATATTTTAGTTGTCGTAGACTATCTAACAAAATGGGCTGAAGTAGCTATTATTATAGACTACACATAATCTACAACTGCATGAATTTTGCAACAACAAATTGTAAATATTTTTGGTGTGCCACGTGCACTTATTTTGGATAATGGAACACATTTCACAACTGCAACTTTTTGAAAGCTAATGCAACACTTAGGGGTTGAACATAAATTGACTACACCTTATCACCCCCAAGCTAACGGACAAGTTGAGGTCACCAACAGGGAGATCACTAAAATATTGACTAGGACAATTAGCAAATATAGGCGAGATTAGAGAACTAAACTGAATGATGCTCTTTGGGCATACCGCTCCACTTGGAAACTCCCTATAGGCTACTCTCCCTATGAGTTAGTGTACAGAAAGCTTCCAATGGTTCCAATTCAAACCAAGCTCCGTACACTATCCATGGCTTGTGACCTCCACCTTGATCTTGATCTAGCACAAAAAAGAAGTGAGAAACTTTAAACATGCTGGACAAAAACCGATTAGCTGCCCTATAATCAAATGAGTTGCACAAGGCATACAATAAGCAATTTCATGACTTGAAGATTTAAAACGTTAAGTATCAACTAGGAGATAAGGTTCTCTACTAGAACCCCACACATATGCCATAATACACAAAATTTTAAACACTGTGGGAAGGACCTTACATTATTCATACAACCTTTCCTTCAGGGGCCATGACCATATACAAGCCTGAGAGTCCTGATAAGAGATAGTTAGTTAATGTGCAACAGACCAAACCCTTTCATGAATTTAGAATGGTCAGTGCACATAATACCTCTGAGAAGGGATGACCCTACTTATTATTTCATATTTCCTCCTTCCAACTCAATCATGGGGGAGATGGTCATCTCTGCTAACCATTTGAGGCCCTCAGTTCCTTTTTAAGTTTTTTTTTTTTTTTTTACAAATTTTGGTTTTAAAAATTTCTTTAACTTTTCTTGTTTTTGTTTTGCAACGTTGTTTATACTTTTTCATTTCTTTGTGTGACTGTTTGTTTTGTTTGTTTTTTTTATCCTTGTTTGTTGTTTTTGTTTTGTTAGATTTTTCACCTAATAAGTTCTCCTGATGGTGTNCCAGTGGGTCCTCCCCAAAGTAGGCTCATGCCCTTTATGCCCTGACAAACCCACATTCAAAGATTCTATAGGCTCTGAAAATGTTATTTTAGAGAAAGAGTTAAAGACTTAACCCCAAGAATTCACCAAAGAGAAAATAATGCATCAACCAAAATATAGACTACTGATATAACCAACAATGAGGTGGAAAATGGAGAAAGAATGATGGGGAGAAGAGAATGGAATGGAGTCCCAAGAATAAGGTGGTGTATAGGCCCTTGTGTATTTATGGTTAATGTAACTGAGTAGATCTCATTCCAAATCCAACCTCAAATAATCCACATCCAGTGGCTTTGTATTAATACACTTGGCTAATCCATCCACCTGAAGTAACAAGAATGCTTCTGCCAAAGAGTCACCATGATTTCGAGGAAACAAGAAAGGGGAAAGTAGGAAGCGAGAGAGGGCCTTAGTTAGAGGGAGNCATCTGGGCTACAAGCACTAGTTATGAAACTAAACAAACATGCTCCCTCTAACTAAGGCCCTCTCTCGCTTCCTACTTTCCCCTTTCTTGTTTCCTCGAAATCATGGTGACTCTTTGGCAGAAGCATTCTTGTTACTTCAGGTGGATGGATTAGCCAAGTGTATTAATACAAAGCCACTGGATGTGGATTATTTGAGGTTGGATTTGGAATGAGATCTACTCAGTTACATTAACCATAAATACACAAGGGCCTATACACCACCTTATTCTTGGGACTCCATTCCATTCTCTTCTCCCCATCATTCTTTCTCCATTTTCCACCTCATTATTGGTTATATCAGTAGTCTATATTTTGGTTGATGCATTATTTTCTCTTTGGTGAATTCTTGGGGTTAAGTCTTTAACTCTTTCTCTAAAATAACATTTTCAGAGCCTATAGAATCTTTGAATGTGGGTTTGTCAGGGCATAAAGGGCATGAGCCTACTTTGGGGAGGACCCACTGGCATTCCTATTTGGTGCATCAGTTAACTTCTTTCTCTTAAACATTTCCACAATCAACTTTTTGTTGTTTCATTTCCACCTATGACCATTTTATTGATGTTTTCATTGTTTCTTTTTCTCCATCTTTCTTATTCCTTATCTTTTTCCATTCTATCGATATCAGAGGATCGCTCTTATTCATGTGGGCCCTGGTCCAATTTTTTCAATTTTTCCTAACCCCTACACTTTGGTTTGTCACCAGTGTTATATCTCTAGAATTCATATTGGCCATATCACAACTTAGCCAATGGTCCTTACACCGAGGCAAGGTATCAAATGTATTGTGATTTACTTATCCCTACTCATATGTGACTATGTTGTGTGTGCAGATGGCAATCATACAGTAATGGACTGGACTTGGAGAAAACACTCAGGATGAACTGGTGCTGGAATAGTTGTGCAAGGAACAAGATTGATGGCATAGTTATGGATGGACAACGAAAGGCACAATCTTGGCGTTGGTAGCAACACATATTCTCCTTTTCTCTCTTCTCTCTCAGCTGCCAAATAAGGCTAGATGTCAATTGTGTATAGTGTTCACTCTTATGGTTATGAACACTAATGTTGTCATGTATTGTAATGTTGATCCATTCACATGTCATCCCATTCACCATTAGTTTTCATTTAAGTCAATAATCCCATACCTTCCCAATATTTTGTAAGGAACTTGAGGATGAGTTTTCATTCAGTCATGGGGGTATGATGAGCCGCGATATCACATACACGATATCACATCTGCCATGTGATATCGCATACGCGATATCGTGTCCTGCCTCATCTTCTATAAATAAGAGGTGGTGCCCTTGGTTCCAAGGTAGTTAGACTTAGACCCTTAGCCAAACTCTTGTAGTTTTGTCATTCCAGAGTTAAAATTATTTCTGTGTGCCTACAGTAGGAGTCATAGAGTGAATGGATCTTTATTTGAGCAATTTGTACCTGAGCAAAATTTTGTGTAGAGAAATAAAGAAGAATTTTATGATAAACCTTGCAGCATATAGATTAAGCTAATTAGTAATTAATGATTTTTTAACATTTTCCTAGTTAATTAATATCTCTTTCAACCTTCAACCCCCTTAGTTAAATACACTCAATACGACCACTTTGAGCATGCATGTAGTGCTTGGTAACCCAGTAACGATTAGCGTTTGGTAATCCTAGCAGTGTTGCACTAGTTCAGGATATGTACAGCAAGTGGGAATGGATACTGGTGTTAGGAACATTTAGGAACTAGTTAATGAATAGTTAATGTAAGTTAGCCACTTAGTTCTCTCTCCCTCTCCCTTATTAGTAGAAGGCATAAAAAAGAAAAAAGCTATAAAAATCATATACCTCAAGCTTACTTAACCATACAACCATGACAATACAAGTAAGTTTGGGAAGACAATGACTGATTAACCCTGACTGTTCCATTAAGGTGCATAAGCACTTAGTCCTTGGAGTTTGACCGAATCATGCGTGAAATGCTCGTATTCGTATGGTTGAGTGTAGGGGTACCTTGCCACTCATCAACTTCAAAAACTTTCAAACAAGGTAGTCGAACTACCACAAAATAACAATAGGGTTCTTGTAGAATTTGAAAAACTAGGCATATCAATCAATGATGATTATTTTCACCTTCATAATACTAGGTAATATTTTGAGAAGAATTATCCTCAATTTTTAGCCTTATATAGAAATAATTCTTAAAGTGAACAAATAGAAAATCTCTAATTATGGTCATCAACATTTCTCATTAAAAAGAAAATGAAAAAGTTTACTCTTGTGAATAATTCATGGTGAGTGATCCCAACCCATACAACACTTGCTATCATAGACTTAGTAACATTATAAATACTACTCAGTAACAAACGAGGAATAATACTTGTACTACTTCCAACAAAAGAGTTACTAGTCAAAATTACAAAAATAATCAAATGGAACAATCTCAAGTGAATATTCAACAATAATCAATCTCACCTTCTATACTTATAATAAATGCTCCTCAACATGAATTCATAGATGAATACAAAGCTTAAGATCTACTTGAATATTTAAAAAGAGCTAGAGCCAACATTTCAATATATTATCTTTTGTATTTTAATGAAATGAAAGATATGATTCAAAAGATAGTTAATATGCCTAAAACCAACAAGGGAAAATCTCCAACAACTGAAAACAAGTTCATTTTGTGAAAAGTCCTAATGCTCTATCAAAACAAAACTCAAGTAACCTCATGTTAAATAAGAAAGATCAACCTCCTTTTCTAATAACCTTGATCATTTTAGGTAAGAATGTTCATAACTACTTATGGATTCTAGTGCAACTATTAGTGTCATGCCGTTAGAAGTGTGTAAAATGTTAGGAGCACAAATGCTTTTAGAAGTGATAAGTGTTATACAACTTGATGGATCCAACATACCTATGGTGTGATCATTAAAAGAAGTAAAAGTAAAACTAAAAAGTATCATTTGACATGTTATAAAAATATTCTAGTAGTAGACATATAACCAAATTATGATGTACTTCTATCATGTACTTTCAGAGCCCAATTTGGGGGCTTCTTTAGATCAGATTTCTTAAAATTACTAATTCACATTAAAGAAAAATTTGAGCACACCATCATATCAAGAGAACCTTTCTATAAACATGTAGTAATAACTTTTAATCAACAAAATCATTCTCTAGAAAAATCAAAACAATAATCTTTTTATTAAAATTGATCAAGGAGAATATGTTAGGAATGAAAATGTGAGTGAAATCATAGAAATAAATCCTTTTACTCATATATTCCATGCAATTTTACAAATCTTTAGAGAATTTGAAGAAATTTATGAAGATACCTTACCTTATCATCAACATGATGGAAAAACATTTATTTTTGGTGACCCTTCATCATTAGAAAAGACAAAGATATAAATGATATTCTAATCATTGAAACATTAGAAGATGAGTCAAACTATGACGATGATCATTATTATATTGATCAAAGGGCTAATTTTTGAGATTTTACTAGCTTAAACACTTGGATATTAAGAGTGGATGGTGCCTCTTCAAAGAAAAGGTATGGAGTTTGAATAATGCTTATACCTCCTCATGAAGTTCTTATCCTTAAAGCCATCAATTTAACATAACCTATGACTAAAAAAATTGTTAAGTACAAAGCACTTATACATAGAATCAAGATAGCTCAATATTATGACTTATCCAAACTCAAAATTTATAATGAGTTGATCACACAACAACATCCTTGGAAAACTAGTTTAACAAAACTATTACCTAGGATGTCTCCCATATGGATACAAAAACTCGAGAAATGTCTCAACTAGTAAGGGAAATGTGGTGCTTAAATTTTAACATTATGGCTTCATTATGATTAGTATGTAAAAGTGAAAATTTCATAGATATGAGGAAATTGAAAATAAACTAGGATGTGATGTGAATAGATTTATCTAGTAAGAAACTTCAATACTGGATAGAAAATAAAATATATTAAAGCTATAGAAAATAGAATGATAATGTAAATAAAAGAAAAGTATCAATTATTATTAAAGTTTTGTAACAACCAATGATAGTTGTTAGGAACAACCTTCAAAACCACACACACTAATAATAAAGGAAGAGACAAATCAAGTAAGGACCACTTATCTCTAAGTAGAGCTTTGGATGTTATCTACAAGGTGGATTGCTACTTGTACAAGCTTGCTTAGATGGACTTCTAATTGGTAAACTTCCCCTAGCAAATCCTTACACTAGAATTGCTAGACCACTGGTAAGCTAGAGAAAAACCATTCATTTAGATACAACTTGTAGTTTAGGTTCTCTTCTTCAACTTAAAGGAACCTAAATTGGTCAAGGAAACCAAGACAAATGGGAAAACATTAGAAGATGAAATTTTGGCTTTATCAAGGTCTAACAACAACTTTGGATTACATAAATCAATGTTTTCAGGTAGAAGAAATGTGATAATGTAAATAAAAGGAAAGTATCAATTATTATTAAAGTTTTGTAACAAACAATGATAGTTATTAGGAACAACCTTCAAAACCACATACACTAATAATAAAGAAAGAGAAAAATTAACTAAGGACCACTTAACTCTAAATAGATCTTTGGATGTTATTTGCAAGGTGGACTACTACTTGTACAAGCCTACCTACATGGACTTCTAACTAGTAAACTTCCTCTAGCAAATCCTTGCACTAAAATTTTTGGACCACTAGTAAGCTAGAGAAAAACTATTTATTGAGATGCAAAGTTTAGGTTCTCTTCTTCAACTTAAAGGAATCTAAATTGGTCAAGGAAACAAAGAGAAAGGAGGAAACATCAGAAGATGAAATTTTGGCTTTATCAAGGTTTGAAAATAACTTTGGATTACATACATCAATGTTTTCAGCCAGAAGAAACTCAATAGATGAAGAACTAGCACCCTTTGTTCTCCCTACTATGCTCCTTTTTATATTGCTCCCTTAGCTACCTTTTTCCTTTATTTTTTGGAGTCTTGTTCTACCAAACTGTTTGCCTTCACTAGGCTCCTAGCATTCTCCATCTTACCATATCCTATGCATAAATGAATGAAAGAATCAACATTTTTATAAGCAAGAAATAGTAGTTTCATTAATCATCTCACTTAATAGTTGATATGTTAAGAAAGCTTAGAATTCCTGGCTCCTTAACTTTTGAACTACACACAGGGAATTGGAAATAACACAAGATATAAAATAGAATAGGGTTTCAGTATATGAGAATGAGTGTAGAGCCTTGGAAGATTAAAGTGATGCACATTAACTTTCTTTACAAAAAAAATGCAAGAATCACTAGGAATAGAGAGTGTGATGCACTTTGTGATTTAAAAAAAAAAGCACCAAACAATGAACTTGAGTGCTAAAAACTATGAGCTTGATGTTAGTGTAGCACCAAGTAGAGACTACCTACAAGTGTGCTTCACTATCGCAATTCCATGAACATTGTTGGCATGATGTACGTCATTGTCAAGATTATATTTTACTCCTCTAAAACACATAAGGTAGGGTAGCCCTAAATACTTCATTTGTAATACACCACAAAACCTATGTGAAATCCTTTAAAAATTGTAGTGGGACAACATAGGAATGGATTGACTGCAACAACTCATGCCAATGTAGTACTCTCATCTTTTTAGCCACCCGTTAATGCATTGTAGAGCATTACCAAAAATTAGACAAAACCAATGTCAAAAAATTTGCATTGCACTTACATGTAGTGCATGCACTAAATAGTGGATAAAGAAAAGAAAGAAGTTGCTAATTTTAAGTTCAAAAATGACACATTTGAGATGTTAAGTAGCTTGAATAGATCAAAATCCTATAATATCATCATGAAAATTATGAGGAGGAGGTACTAAAACTTGGCATGAAGAATCTCTGAGCAATTGATGTGGCCTTTAAAATTTCTAAGTGATGAAAGCTAGAAATTAACACCAAAATCCAAGTGATTGATGTGGTGTCAAAAATCAAGATTGATGTCAGATGTCAAAGAAAGAAACAACATGGAATGTCAAAGATACAAATGACATGAGACATCAAAAATACGAATGACATGAGATAAAATATATTCCAAACTTACTTTGTTAATTTTTTCTTTTCTTTACTTTCTTTAAATGCCTAAGAATAGAGTATCTCAACCTCAATTTTCTTTGAAGTGATTCTACTGAAGTTTTCAATTAATTATTTTTACTTGTAAGTTTGTCAACCATGTTAGTATCCATAATAAAAACCTTCTAGATAACAACTTGTACTTGTTCAAGGGCTAATTTTACCTATTGCCTCTCTTTGATTAAAGTAGGACTAAGCTTCGCTAATTGAGATTTTAGTTTCATAATAGTTGATTAAAGTTTTGAAATTTATTGAAATTTGGCTTCCTCAAGATCAATCCTCATAGTCTTTTCTATGTCTAGAAGTAATAGGAGCTCATCGAAATATTTTTCCAGTTTGTCCTTCACTTCTTTAAGAGCTGCTATTTCTCTTGTAGCTTGTTTGAGTTTCTTGAGCTCCTTCTTAGCAATCCTTGATCTCTAGAAACATTACAAGTCTAAAGCTACTCTCTTTTACTTCATGTAAGAGTTGTGAGTAGCATGTGAATATCATTTAGGTTGAAAAATTGTAGCGTATTTGGTACACTATCTAAATCTAAACTCTTTATGTGTAGCCATTTCCCATAAGCTTGTTTAAAAAACAACAACTAAAAGATGAAGCTAACATATTTTTTCCTTACTTGGTGCCTATAGGCATGATTCTAAATGCATGTTGCAATTACCTTCATTTTCATGTAATCATACAGAGCTCATGCCAATTTGACTCTTTATAAAGTTTACACATGGATTGCAGCTTGGCACAAGGTGATAAATTTTCTTTCAACAATATGAGTTTAGATATGTTGCTAGATCAGTTTTGTAGCTTGCCCTAATACTTCAATTGTTCTAGCATCCAATTTAGCCATCTATTCTACCTTGAGTAAAACCTTGGTTTTCCTAATTCGATAATCCTTGAGATCCTTCTTTTCACAAATTTTGTTACAAGCTACTTTTTCATCATAACCTTGAAGGAATTTTAGTACAAGCATACCAAAATGGTTTAGAAATTCATCAAATATCTTCCTAGTGGGATATCCTACATAGTTGATCCTAATTATCTCAAGAACACCAACACAACATATTTGCTACAGTAAGTTAACATTTTCAAAAATTCCTAAGTTCTCAATGAATCTCCTATAGTAGCTAGTGTGTCTAAGGAATGACTGAATGTCTTTGACAGTTTCTAGTTGACGAGTGATTCCTTGGATGATCCTAATTTTATCTGGGTCTACCTCTATTCCTGCATGTGAAACCTTATGCCCAAGTACTATGCCTTCTTGGACCATTGATGAGACGCGACCTGCATGTGCCGCGATATCGCGTCCTGCCGTCATATCTATAAATAAGAGGCGGCACTCCTTTCATTTTCCAATCCTGGCTAGAAGTAGCGAAGCTCTGGCAGATTGATCACTCCAGAGTCAGAATTTTTCCCATGTGCCCGTAGTAGGAGTCCTAGAGTGAACGACTCTTTATTCGAGCAGCTTGTAACCTGAACCCAAGTTGTGTATGGCAATAAAGATGAACTTGATTGGATAAACCTTGTAGCATGTGGCTTTATTGTTTATTTACTGCTTTCCTAGTGCGTTCAAGTACGACTTGATTACGAGCGTCTATGGACGTGTACGGCTAGTCAAGGAATCGACTGCTTGACGCAACGCATGAGTATGACTCAATTACGAGCATTGGCTGCTTGGTAACCCAGTAGCGTATTCCAGGATTCTGCACTTGGTAATCCCAGTAGTAGTCCGATGTGTATGGCTAGTTGAGGAATTGGCTGCTCATTGCTAGGCTAGAACGTGTGATAAGTAC